>JAUMHI010000046.1:17137167-17157421 GCA_032359435.1 Enteromius unitaeniatus | reverse complement strand
GCCGGTGTACTGCTGCTGGAAACAAAAATTTCCCAGAGGAACCTTCCCGAGGGATTAATAAAGTTCTATCTATCTATTAGTATTCTGGTGATTGTGATCTCTGTGTGACTGGGAGGGTGGAGCCTGGTGTAGAGCCTGGTGTGGCTGTTACACAGGGTAATAAGACCCAATCTGGAAACAATTGTGTTGCTGTGTTTCGTGGCTACACTTGCAATCACTTCTGGGACTTCAAGTTCATTTTGTGTAATCAAGAATCCATTGAGGTTATTTTATGTGGTCTCTCGTTCCCTGCTAGCAGAAGTTCTCAGGAAGCATCTTGTCTCCATGAGTAAAGTCAGTTCTGCATTTACATAAAAAATTATCTCTTTGTAATTCTGATTAATGCTTTATGTAAACACTTGATCTTTAAATCTAGGTTATTTTATCTACCCAATTGAAGAACTAAGGCTGTTTAATAATTGTACATAGTTATTTCATTGGGTATTTTTGTGTTGCTGGGTTAGTAGCTGGTTCAGTCTCTCTCTGGTTCAGAGCTGCAGGCACTCTGTCACATTCTATTCCTTCCTTGTGTAATCATTTTACATGTAAATATAGGTAAAGGACAGCCATTGACTATTGTTGATTTTTTCAGATTGTATGTCTATTGTAAAGCCTTTTGGATTGTTAGAAGACATAGCCTATTCTTAATGTACTGTTTCAACCATAGCGATGGTTGCAACTTTGGATAAAAGCTTCTGCTAAATGGCTAAAATGTAGTGTAAGTTGCTTTAGAAACACTGTTCTGGGGAGCAGTGTTTGATCTCCGAAAAATGTTTTGTAGACATTTTTAATGACATTGTAGTTATTAGTCTTTTATTTGCCTGACTAACCAATGTCTCTGTAAAACAGCAAAACAAAGCCTATATTTCAGTAAAAGCACACGTATTGAGATTTGTCAATTGTGCACTGTGCGTATTTTATTTGGTTTACATTTTATAATAGTAAGTATTTATTTTGTAAATTATGATAATGGCAAACTGTTCTCACTATTAACATGTATGTATGTATGTAATGATACGTGTAATTTACAATGCTTAATAGGATTGTAGTTCTTTGCCTAAGCAAAAGTACACATACCTTATCTTTTGTATACTTAATATAATGTAATATTGTGACTCACCTCATAGCTGGTTGCTGTAGTTCTTGGATAGTAGCTCTTAAAGACATTTAAAAAATAAATAAATAAATATTGCAAGCAGCACTGGTGCAAGAATCACCCAATATGTGCTCCAGATATGTTCTTTATTTATGGCTGTAGTCTTTGGTTTGGCACAGATTTCCCAAAACTAAGTTTCACTGAGATGGTTTAACTTTTTGTTTATGGTAAACACACTGAAGACTAGCAGAAAGGATGTCAATTAATTAAATCATAACAAAAAAAAAACAAACAAAAAAACTATTCATTGTAGTGAAATCTTTCCTCTGGAGACATTTCTGAAGAAGCTGTTTTGTATGAAAACAGATTTCAAGTAACATTCACACCTGCTGTTACATCAAAAATAAGATGCATAGGTGAGATTTTTTTCTTTGTTCTCTTCTTTGTTTCAAATGCCTCGCCTAGAAAGTGTACAGAGGAATGTGGTTGAAATCAATGGCAAAATAAATGCAGTCAAGACAAAACAGTTCTCATTCAAAGTGGAGGAACCATTTGCAGGAAAGCAAAATAATCTGAAATGTTTAAACTAATTAGCATCAATCTGTGTCATTATTATACCTTTTTAACTCTGTAACATGGCAGTATGACCAGTTTAACAGGATTTTCTTTTTTTTTTGTTCTTAAATAGGTGTGACAGACTTTCCATGGTCAGACCATCCACGATGGATTCAAATCCACAAGGTAATACGCAGTTCATTGGCATTATTACAAAGAGATACTGTATTAATGTTCTGTATGTTTTACAGAATTGTTTATTAAAGGATTTGGCAATTTATATTTTCTTTGTTTCAGTTCAAAGGTTACGAAAACACTTACTATTTGCTTGTTTTGTTTGCATTACATTCTGCCTGGTAAGTTAATAACATTTAAATACACTTAAATCAACTATATACATCATATATATATATATATATATATATATATATATATGTATATAACCGTATATGGGGCTTACAAGAGCTGCTTTTAGTAGTATGCATAACCTCATCTGCGTATAATTTCCATTCACATGACAACATGTTTAATGCCATGGAAAGTACAAGACATTAAAGAGGTCATATGATGTTGCTCAAAAGAACATTATTTTGTGTATTTGGTGTAATGGAATGTATTTATTTGATATAAGGTTCATAAAACACACTTTTATTATAAATAGCTGAAAATGTTATTACTTTGCTTCAGGTACATTTTAAAGTGGGCTAAATTTTAGAGTGGTTCAGAATTCAAATATCTGTGGATTTTCAATAAAAGATAATTTTCAATTGTGTTTAAATTAGCTTATGCCCTACAAAAAACCCCAAATCTAAACCTACCAGATAGTATTAAAGGTAACACTTTATTTCGATAGCCCACTTTAAACTTTGCATCTACATGTCAACTAACAGTCATTAGAGTATTAGTAGACTGTCTGATTAATATCTTCTAACACTTTATTTTGATGGGTACACAACACACTACATACTGACTGTCACGATCAGCTGATGTGGCAGTCCAGCAAGGGGATGGCACTTCAGCTATTCACAGACTTTATGTGTCTTTCATTAAACCCTGAGCCTGTCATTAAACCCTCTGCACATGATCTCGCATGCCTCGCGTCCTCATTGTAACAGAATGAACCGTCAGCGGAGGGTTTGTTCAGCGCGCTCCTGAATGATGTGCTGATCACGTCACGAGAGGAGGCAAAGAAGGTTCAAAGCATCTTTCAGCTCGCCTTCAAAGTGGCTGCCGAGGAGGAGGCACAGCACGAGATGTACGCCGATTGCGGGGAGCAACCCAAGATGGTGGCTGGAGTTGCGAGCGCTATCCCAGCAGCAAGGTTGCCAGCGTTGCACAAAACCCCCGTGGAGCGCACATCGCCGACGGGGTTGCCATCGCCGACGGGGTTGCCAGCGCCGCGGAAAACTCCCGCAGCTCACCACTCACCAGAACAGTTGCCAGGTCAATTCGAAAACCCCCGCGGTTCCCAAACCGCAAAAGAGGGGTGTTAAGCCCATTTCTCAATGTGGCAAGCCGTACAGGGCGCAGTGGCTCCCAGTATCCCAGCCTAAGAGATTTTGTTATGCCCGGTTGGCACCCTTTGAGCAGCCAGGGGTGCTGTTTCTTGCCCAGTTAGTCCATGTTCTCCAGTCCGAAGAGCCCAAACACGTCTTAGCGATCCCCGAAATGCTAACGGCGGGTTCCAACCTTCTCACACAGCACGAGGGGCTGTGTGATGAACAGAGCAGCCAGATTCTGAACAGCAGCTACGGGAGCCGTGTTTCACCCTGTTGGTCTCGATTTCATGGCAAAAAATGTCAGGTACTAGCCTCGAATTACAGCCCAAGGGACCGCCAGCGATGGTGGTTTCAAGTCCTGAGGTTCCGCCAGTGACTGCTGGCTACACTACCCTCAGGTCTCTCACTCCAAGCCTTGGGGTCTCAGTACTGTTCAGTGTCCGTGGTGGGTGCCTGCGCCGACCTGGTGGACATCTCAGCCGCCTGCTCTGCCCGAGTGGTCGTCTTCCCCGTCTGTTCCACCCATGTGGACTTCTCCACCGCCTGCCTCGCCCTGATGGGCGTTCCCGCCGGCTCCGAAGTCTGCTGGAGTTTCTAGAAGCCGCTCCTTAAGGGGGGGGGCTATGTCACGATCAGCTGATGTGCCAGTCCAGCAAGGGGATGGCACTTCAGCTATTCACAGACTTTATGTGTCTTTCTCCCTGTTGTATGTGCCCTTGTAATCATTGTTGTGTTGTCTTGTGCCATGTGCTCTGCTTTGTTTATTTACCTGTCAGTCCCCTCGTGCTCCGCTGTTGTGTTTCACTCATATCTCCGCCCCGCTCGTCAGTTGCCATAGTAGTTCATTGATTGTCTCCGCCACTTGACCTACATTCATGTGTATAAATGCCCGGAAGTGTCTGTCTGTCGCCAAGGTTCATTGTTGTACATTCCATGTCGCGTTGTTTTACGCTGGATGTTCTGGTATTTCGACCCTTGCCTCGTCTATTGTTTATCCGTTTGCCTGTGCCCTGTTTGCTCTTGTCTGCCGGTCCACGACCACCTTTGTGTCACCCTGAGCCTGTCATTAAACCCTCTGCACATGATCTTGCACACCTCGCGTCCTCATTGTAACAATATGAGATTGACCAAAGAGTCCTTCAAACTTTTAAATAAAAGTATTTAAAGCAAAAGCACGGCTCTCTATCATGTCCATGTATTTTGTGTAAGAAGTGTTTTACATTTGTTATGTCATGTTTTTTTTTTAAGTTAATGAAAGTACTGGAAAACTTTTTTTCATATAATTAATCATATAATTATTTATCATATAACTATAGTAAATTTTGTTCTATTACTGGTATCTGATTCATTGCAAGCATTTCAATGTGGCTACTTGAAAGAGGAGCGAGCCCAGGGGGTGTCTTTCTTTGTAACGACTTCCGCAGTCACTTTCTTCACTACTACTGACTGGATCCTTCACCCACGCCGAGCTGGATCGCTTTTTGCCACATGACAACCCTGTTGCTGTGGTAACAACATGTGCCTTGGGGATAGTGCTTTTGTTTTAGCTGCACTGTTTCTTCTTGCATTGCTTTTTTTTCCTTGATCCACAATCCCTCAAATAATCAAATCTTAAGGAGATCATGTCTGTTTTTTATGATAAAACACCATATGAGTCTAAAGTTAGAATCACGTTATATTCAGATTAGTTTTATTGAGCTATAGCTCCATCTTGAGATGAGATCAGAGACAGAGGGATAATGCAGCATCTGCTTTTGAAATAATTGTAGGCTACTGATAAACTGCCTAGCTCATAAATATGGCAAATTGACCAATGTTTTCAGTCAAGTCACCTTTATTTATATAGTGCTTTATACAATGCAGATTGCTTCAAAGCAGCTATACAGTATTAAACGCGACAATTATGCATTTTGAAATGAAATTATAAATTCTTATTTAAGTCAACGTCAAAGTTGAAGCTTTTACCACAGTGAACTTTGACACAGAAATCCTAAAAAATAAACGCTGACATCTAACCCGGAAAAATGAATGTACACAATGACATCCAACCACACCTGTTTTAATCAGCTTCAATGGAATCTCAATTATTCATGCAGGTTGAAGTCTGATGAAATCTTTGTGAAATGTACAATTCATGAAGAAGTTATCATAGAGTCATCATTATAAACAAAATTCTGTGCATTTTGTTTCAGTAGCCTGTTTTTTTAGGTTTCACATTACAGACTCTGTTCATGTTTAATTGAATATAATGTGAATATGTTACACAGTTATTGTGGATTACATATTTATTTATTATATAAAAAACAAGAACAATATTTTCATAATGCTATAGTGTTTACAATGATTGAATGGGTGAAGATGCATTATGTCAGGTTTTATGTAAATCATACTGACTTCTATTGGACCTCATGGCTCGTCAAATTTGATTATGCAAATACAGTGAATGAGGCATAAAAGCTGTGGCTGAGGTGAATATTTTTTAATGAATAACAACTTTGTTTAGTTACTAAATCACTAACATGACTTAAAAAATGATGATATGGACTACTGTAATGATACGTTTATTGTTTAAGGCTCTTTGTCCCTTCCTACACTATAGGTTTTTCTAGTATGGAAAACTGGTTAACACATTATTTTAAGGTGTCCATAATACAGAGTAATTACCTTAAGTACTTAGCAGTAGCTGTTGTACTTTAATGAAACAAAATGTACTTACCAGTTAAGTTATGGAAGAGCATGTACTTGCAGTTTGTAATTATGTACAGGTAACAGGCAGCTACTGTTACACTTACATAACAGACCGAGACTGTGACACAGCTACTTATGTATGTCACATATTTGTTGTATACTTTATACAATGTAATTGTAAATGTAAGTACACAGACATGAGCCACAATAAAGTGTAGCAAGATCGTACTTCATGTGTATCTATAATGTACACCTTATCTAGCTGCACCTTAGCTTGATGTTACTCGCCAGTACACAGCTTATATTCATGCAATACCTTTGTAATTACATTAAAATTTTAGAATATTACACAGGCAAAATAAATAGTATCAAGACTGAACATTTACATGTACATTTTTGTATTTACTTTGTATTATGACAACTTAAAATAAATTGTTACCAACACAAAAACTATTACATTAAACAATCCTTTGTGAGCGCTTACTGACCTGTGACTATGTTCTCTGAGAGGACATTGACCTGCACCTCCACAGAGTGTTTGGAGGTGTAGGTAATCTCAGCACTGACGTGGGCTACTTCACCAATGAACATTGGGTGAAGGAAGTCTGTGCGCTCCACCCGGGCCAGAGCAGCTACACAACGGTCCTATTTGTCAGAAAAAAATTGATATTTACTTGCACTTCATGCTGCATATCCATTGTACTGCTTATGTATATTGTGCTACATTTATGATTTTGCAGAGCCCTCTACTGGCTACAATGGACATTTTTAAGCAGAAGGCATAAATATATTTGGCTACTGTGACATAAATACTGTACAATTGAAATAGTATGTTATTATTTAAATTTTACATTACAGTAGTGAGAAAGATATTGTTCTGAATGAATGTAATAAGAATCTGCGGTAAAAAAAAATTATGAAAGGGGTCCCAAAAATGCATGTTCCCCCAAAGATGTAGTTACATCCTTATCTTGTTAATTTGTCCTAGAAAAACACATCTAACTTCATAAACAAAAAATGATGGTGGTCCCCATGTTAAGAGATAGACGGTAAGCTTAAAACTCACCCCGGTTTGAGTATTGCAGTGGCGTGTGCCAATGATGCATCCTGCTTCCTCAATCATCTTTAGGATAGTCCCACCATGAACATTGCCAACAATGTTGGCATCATCAGGACGCATGATCCTGAAATATTAAAGTAAAAAGTATTTTTCATATAATCTCCAGGTTTTATAGGAATGCATAGTGTCTTTATAACCATTTTTATAACTGTATTTCTCATATATGTTAAACAACTGAAAAATCAAGTGCTCACAAATTATATTAATCAATAAAAAATATGACAATACTATTCAATTATATAGGTCCCTCTTTATATGAGGTTGCCTTAACTACTATGTAGTCACATATAAATTGATACAATGCGCACAATATTTTTACATTGCACTTCTAGTAAAAAAAACAAAACAAACACTTGCATGTTTGCATATGGAATTCATTTCTGTAGTTACATTTATGTTTACCCTGACATCTTAACCCACTCTTAAACCTAACCATACCACCAACCTGTCACTAACCTTACCTGTATCCAACCTCAATAGCAGCAAAAGTGTTTTGGGTTACACTTTAGTTTAAGATGTCCTTGTTACAATGTAATATGTATATGTTTAGACCACTCATTAATATTAATTAACTACATGTACTTATACATAGGTAGGGTTAGGATTAGGGTTTGGGTTGCTTAGGGTTCCTTAAGGTTACTTACATGTAATTATTTGTATATATTTTTTACACATCAAGTGTAATAAAAGCACTCTAAAATAGTTGTCACCATTATATATATATCACTTTTTAATAGTGTGTACATTTAATTAAAGAAATTGTGGTGCAGTGTTGTATAGAAAATATGGAGGACTTTTTATTAATAAAGATATGTTTTCACTCACTTAATTTAGGAGATTTTACATTCATTCATTTAGTAGATTCCTTTTAAGAAATCAAAATTATTGTTACCATATTTTTTAAGCAAATAGTTCATTCCTTTTTTACAGTGTTGCAGTATCCTTGATTTGTTTTGCTGTTTGTATAACTCAGCTTTTCTGTCTAATGGTATCATAAATGAAAACAACAACAAATAGACATGATGACACAACATCAGTTAACACAAAAACAGGCATGATTACATACACAACCAGTTGGGCAACAAATTCTGAAAAGCCAAGTCATAACAAACTTCTCCTAAAACCACCATAAAACACATTCATTCAAACAAGTCATTATTAAGTGAATTAGTAAACATACAAACCAACGTCAAACACAATGTTACAAACACACAAATCTAAAAGTTTGAAACAATATGAGGATGTGTCTATATAAATTAAAATATTAAATGATGTGTCTGTCTAAAAGAGTATGATGAAGTATTTGTTAGACAAGTCTACCTGCTGAGCACATGAGACACCATGATTCCTTAAAAGATTGAGAAGTTCCCAACACAGCCGTGTATCCGCGACAGTGACAGTCTTTCACTCATTTCCTCCATCACTACACACGCATCACTTATGACATCATCCTCTAGTGTGCATATTTCACAGACCCCACCCACTTTCATTTTGCAGGCCTTCAGTTGACTCACACAGCTAGCAATGACAGTATTCAGTTTTGTCCTGAATATGTAAGGCTCTAGTTCACTAAACGTTCACCAATATGCAGAAAACCAACAGTCTAAAACTTGTTACCCAAATGCGTTCGACTTTTATAAAACAGTCACAATTCTGGGGTTAGATTTAGGTTATCTTTATACAACCTTGAACTCCACACTAGAACAGACATGGAGCACAAAAGACCCACTTTGTTTTATACAGTAGATCACTTCCAATCAGTTATTTGATAAACAGCTGAACCAAAATTATATTCATTGCATTTATTTGAAAAACAACATCATAATATCAGATATGTTACCACAACAGTGAAAAAGATAAGTGACAGAATCCAGTTGTCTGATTGCATCAAACCATTTCTTATTATCAGGAGTTTATCATTAACAGGAAAAACAAGATCTCTACCTTCCTATTATCAAAACATTTACGTAAAAAATGTTTTAATACATTTCAATGTTGTAAAGATGGTGGATAGGATTTTGCACTTTAGAATATTGTGAAATTCTTACTTGTCTGAGAGTCGTTCCATGAAAATAGCACAATTTGAGTCCCTCTCACCTCTTATGGTGTATTTCATCTATTGGGTCTACAAACTTTATATTTAAACAGCTTTACATATATATTGCAATGCACCCTTTAATACAGTGTAAAAAACTGAACTCATTTTTATCTTTTTATGAGAAATAATACAGTTTTTCATTTGACACCACCTATTTTGTCATGGCCTTGATGAAAGTTTACTTTGAAAATACCAAATAAAACTATTTAAAAAGTCAATACATTTTGATATCAACCTAAACATCTATTTGTGCTCTTTTGCTGGTAATGTTTCTTTTTTTCAAATTGAATTGTTAATTATTCATTAAAATCACAATTACTTCTGTACCTGAGTAACCCATCAACCCTGTTACACGAATGATCCCACCCCCATAAATACAATGGTGTGATCCAGAATTCCATATACATCAGGAAGTGACATCACTTAAGTCTTTTGGACAGCAGGACCACAGAGCCAGGCAAGTTGCTCCAATCTTATACTTTATTATAGTAATTTATTTTGAGATATTGTCAATTAAAAAAATAGACATGAAAAAAAATAGAAAACTATTACTTTTTTGTTTGTACTAAACTTTTTTGTTTTTGTACTAAAAGTTTTTTGTTATTTCATGAATATATGGTGATTTTGAATTTCATGCATGCCATGTGCTCTCTGTCTGGTATTTACTACATTGAGCAGCGGCCATTTTGTGCAAAAATCTCAATTATTTAAATTAATTATTAGCTGATCCTGAATGAAGGGAGAGATACCTGCAGAGTAGGCGTGAGAGATGGAGAACGAATGTAGAGGCAGGGAAGAAGAAAGCAATTAATGAACTGAATAAAGGATGAGGTGACTTTTAGCACACCTCAAGAGGCTCTCTTATTCCTAGACACACACCCACCCACCCTCACATACATACACACACACACCTACTCGCATTTGTGGTTTACGGTGACTCTCCATAGGTGTAATGATTTTTATTCTGTACAAACTGTATGTGGTATTGTCCTACACTGACCCAACCCAACCCCTTACACAGAAACTGTACAGTTTTTCAATTTCATCAAATACTGTTTAGTATGTTTTCTAAGCCTTTTGTTTTATGGGGACCATAAACCATGTTTACGTTGTAGTACCCATGTCATTATACACATTTGTGTCCTCGTAAACCACAAATCCCAACACACACACACCCACCCTCACATACACATACATGCACACACACACACACATTATGTTACATTTGAGCAATTCACTTAACACTTAGTTGTTAATATGCTGTTGTGGTACTTTAGATTAATAAAACTTAATTCTTCTGCAATTTGTATCTGGTGTCCTTCCTATGGTTACAAAGTGAGATATAATGCTAATGGAAAGTCCTATACATTGAATTTGAGAGTAAAAAACTGTTTGTCTCGTTAACCATGTTACCATCTTTAACCCTGTTATGCTAGTCTCAACCCTGTCACAACTACATTTTCATATATTATTTTCTTAAAATGTTAAAAAATAATAATTTAATGTTTGCTGATTTGTGTCTATATTGAGCACTGTGTCTATCATATGATCATTGCTTTTGATTACAATTCTTAGTTAAACTAAATTTTTGATAAAAAATTACAAGATTGCTTTCACTTATTATTTACATTTCAGGATTTAGGAGAGTAAAAATGTGTGATTTTATGTCATTTTTCTATTTAAAATGATTGAATTAATGTGGGGGAAATCTGATTAATGTAAACATATAGATTTCTTTGGAAATACATTTTATGATAATATTCAGAGAGCCTCCAAAGTGTCCATAACAGGGTTGAACAATTACAGTCACCACATCTTGAAAATATGATGAATAATTTAAAAAAACGAATGCCTTTAATGCATTTTTCTGACAGTTAAATATATCCTTAATGATGTGGGATATACATACAAATATCACATTTTGGTAAAAAATTGGAAAATATCCAAGTCCAATTTTAACAATTCTCATGGAATGACTCCTGAACGTAATGAATAAAATGTTTGAAAAGTACCAGGGCATCAGATTGAATTATTCTTCTCTAAAGTGCTTTTAACTATTTAACACATTGCATCAAGAAGTTTTGTATTCAGTTTTTGCTTTAGTTAACTAAATAGCTACAAAAGGAATAAAGTATAAAATATCAGAAATTATTTTAATTGTTTCATCACTAATTCTTTAAATTGTATCTTTCAAAAAAAATGTAAACAACAATCCTACCTGAGAATATGAGGATAATGACGAATACATCTGACCTTTCTCAGAAACAAAACACCAGTCTCAATAAAATAGTGTAGCATATTGCCCTTTTTGCAACAAGATGGTAACAAAGCGGCCCAATTTGTTAAGTACCAACAAAATGAATCTTGCCCCTTAAGTGATTCACCTTGACTGCTAAGTAAATGTGGTTACCTCTAAGTAAATTTGGTATCTGCGCAACAATAGAATGTGAATAAAATGTGTGTGGTTACATTATACTGTGCTCTGGCTCTACTTGACGTTGAGTATAAAAAGGGAAAATGCAATACAGGACCATGTAAAATGTTAAAATAAATGCCACACACAATGTTTTATTTTGTACTGTAATATTAATAATATTATTAGTAATATTGTTTAGTGTTGAAATGTTCTCATATGGCTGAATCTAAATTTATTGCATTTTTTGGGGGGGGGGGGTAAAAAACTTTTGTTCTTGCCATTGTGGCAGTAAAACAACTATTTATTATTATTTATTATTAATTACGGAGGGGTCAAATATTTATATTATATTTATAATCCAACAATGCTAATGCACTCTTAAAACTATTTTTAAAGGCTTTCTTTCCACAAATAAACATATGGAAAAAGAGATGTGGTAGATTTAGTGATTTAACAGAACTGACTGTCAGTTAACAAGAAGAAAAACATTAAAAAGAGCTACTTGTTGATAAGTTAAAAACAGTCTAGTCTAAATCTCTGTACAGCTGTTTGATGTAAAACGTACTAATTATAAATAACTATTAAATGCTCTCATTGTCATTGACCATACCTATGCTGAAGCACAAAAAAAAGTGTTGTCACGTGATACCTTTTTATTTTCTCAGCGCTGATCAGGATGGACCAATCACAGTCGCTTGGTATTAGTAGCAGAAGTTATATCGCAGAAATTACCACAGCGGATTTTCATTTGTAAATCACCATCCAGTCATTGGAATAAACTCCATATAACGATTGTTTGGCATCAGAATGTTTCCAGCACATTAAGAAACAGACGAAGAACAGACCTCGATGTAGTGGTCCGCATTCCGGCCACCCAGTTCTGTTTCCACAGATGGTGGAGGAGCTGGTTCTGTATCAGCGCCATTATAAGCTTTTAACATGTAAGTCAGATCTGTAGATATACGCAAACAAACCGACAACAAACACAGACAAAAGTCTCACGAAATGTGCACGTGGTTAACTTGATGGCGTCATTGGCGCGTACGCAGGCTTTGCCACTTACGAGCACAAGAGGGCAGTCACTTAGCCAATAGCCAGGCTATTTTAACGTTTAACGTTAATCCTGAAACAAAGCGATTAACAAACGATGCTATTCATGCTAAGAAAACATCACGCAGCATTTTGGTTTCATTCCCACTTACTCTTTTTTTAACCCCGTTATTACAGGATATTCCCAATTCTCTAAAATATTATCATTTTCGAATCTAATATACGCTATTTAAGCCTTGAAAATATCATTTCTGGCCTGACGACCTGTATAATCTTGCGTTCCTGTCAATGCTCTGCATCAGCATCACTGTTGAGGTCATCACATACGACACGCGATGAGACCCGGGTGTGAAAAAATGCACCAGCATCCCGACCTCATTTTAAGCCAAATGAACAAAAGCAACACCTCCGTGTGTTTCGTTCTTTGTGAAACGTGTTAGTGATGTCCGGAAAGGATTTTAGTCTATTTGCGGAACGGGCTTCGGATTAAAGGGCCGCTTTGTATCGGACGTAATCGGAGATCAATGCATTGAGACATTAAAAACGTTAGCGCTCCGTGAGAGAGTCTTACCTGCATATCTGTATGGATGGTGTCGCTTGTGCAATAGAAACAGACATCGTGATCTTGCGTCGAGGCTCGTCTTTAACCTCGGATCCGCGTGTCGTAATGAAATAGACCGAGTCAGGCGGAGCTGCAGGTTTGGAGGACAGATCGATTGGCCAGACTACTTCCAGTACTGTGGTAAAATACGTTGTGACAATCTTACTCCGATTCTGCTTTTGAGGGCTGGAAGTTTACAGGCGTGAATTAGTTATCGATTCATATAAGCTGTGTAGTTCATTTCCGTTTATTAAGAGAAGTAAGTTACACACATGACAACAGCCATAAACTGACCCTTCAATGTATGTCTGTAAACCAAAGAAACGTTTTTTCATGTTAAAAATAAAACAACAACAACAAAAGCCGTTTTCGTTTGTACGCTATTCGTTAGGTTTACCAAACATGTTAATCAATTGCTGAAATTGGTTCACTCGTTCAGTTCACGCTGTAACTAATCCAGCGAAAGGTGGCAGCAGAGACCAGATTTTCTAGGACGCTGTCAATGATTACGTTTGCATTTATTTAATTGGCAGACGCTTTTTTTCTGCAACCTTGACGCTGCATCCAATGTATATGCGTAATAAAAAGCATGGTTTCTTATACCATTGTAACCACAAATTAACCATGGTTTTGCTACATTAACACTAATTTAACCATGATATTTGTAGTTAAATTGTGGTTATACAATTGGCAATCACACGAAAAAAGGGAGAAAAACATTACCACGCTTTTACCACAATAAATCCCATGTTTAATTTTTGTAAGCGTATATATTTACTTATATAGAGCATCACCACGCCACCACACATCTGTTTTCATTTGCGCGCCCAAATCCATGTCATTGTTATGTTTGATAGTACGTTTCTCTATTGTGTATATGCCCACTAGCTCTGTTATTTTCTTTTGTTCGTAGAGAATAATGCAAGGAAACCAGCTGGGTAGCCTACAGCTTTTATTTAAAAAAAAGTAACATAGCACATAACTGCATCAACATAAATGTAGCACAACACATAAATGTATAAACAGGGCAATCTCCTAAAATAGAGATTTCAGTGAACAACAACACAGAGTGCTTACGTTTAACCATCTGCACCAACCCAGAATACTAAAGTATGAAGTGCAAATATCTTACGATGAACAACCCTTTGGGTTTTACTTAGGCGTTTTCAAGAGCCACTGACGATTTAACCCGCAGGAGGGCATAAATCTAACCACGTTATGTACAGGTTACGCGCAGGATCTTTATGAAAACTAAACGATTCGAACGGGTCTGTTCCATTACTTTACACTGGACTGGAAAACCAAGTATACAATACTCATATGCGCTTTGATGACAACTATTCATCAAATTCAAAACATTTTCAAGGGACTAAACAGTTTGTAATTCTATACATGTATAAAGGGGTTGCATTTAAAGATTATAACGGCAGTCAATTGCATGGTAGATCTACCAAGGCCTCCAGACTTGGGCGTCGGTGATCAGTGGCACAGGCTGAGGTCGACTGGCCATCGCGGCATTGCTTTTTTCCGAGGTTACGATTCTTGAGCTGTTCGATTTCAAATTCAGGAGTTTTTGTTGGATTTGTGTCATCATTTTGGAGCTCTGTGCACAGCAGTTCTGGCAGGCTGGGGTCTTGGGTGTCACTGAATGCTGAATGAAGTCGTTGATGCGATGGCAGGTTTCTGCGTCGAGTCCGGTTTGCGGTAGGCGCACTGAAACGCGCTGGAGGCACGCTGTGTAGCCCTCTTTAAAGCTATCCGCGCTGTCTGTAAACAGAAATATATATACAATTTAGTTTGCTTTAAAGCTATTTGACATCAGACCAACCATAATATGAGATAAATGGGAAAATATATCCGAGGAATACCGACCTTTACATGGAGAGGACTGAATATCAATCAGGAATCTGACGGTCATCTCTAAAATATCAGCTTTCTCCAGTTTAGAGTAACGGCAATTCTGAAAAGAAAATCAGGCAACGGTAAGAACAAACGTAAAACGCACGAGTACTTCTGACAGGCTATAGAAACAACGTGATTGTTCTCTGAAAAGAACTTACATCTTTGCCTGTGAGAGGAAGAATGAGCGCTTTTAATCGGTTGAGGCTCTCGTTGATGCGCGCTCGTCGTTTCTTTTCCAGTAATGGTTTTAAAGTTCTTCTCAGTTCGTTTGCTTCTTTTCTCATGGCCACGGATCGGGGCGCATAAGTCAGAGCAGATGCAGCAGTGGCGTTAGGAGTCATGTTGAGCTTGCTGTGGGTCTAGGTCGTCTGTACAGGACTGAGGTTCCCCGCGCAGTTTATATTCCTCTCTGGCGCGTCATAGAAACGCCCCCACGCCTCAGAAACTCCTCTGGTCAAATAACTTCAGACCACAGAACAAAAGGACGCGTCTGTAGCGTGTATAAATTATACTCTTTTGTAAATACATTTTTATAATCCAACGTAGGTTTGTTTACAATATATACATTTTTGCTCATTTCTCCCTGATGTTTAGGGAAATGTTGACAGGATACACTAATATACTCTTTATATATATATATATATATATATATATATATATATATATACTAATTTGGCCAAACTTAACATATTAATTCATTTTAATACCCTGCTTTTCACTATTGAAAGACAGAACAAAAGGGGTCTAAAAACTCTGTTGGAACAATTTGCATCTATTATTCAACGTTACACCATAACGTCTATCCTTTTCTTTTATTCTTTCAAATAAATGCTCGAGAGGAAAGCGTGTTAATGAAAAGAAGAGGGTTGCTGGTGACGCAAACGGACACCGGATTTGGCATCCAGTTTAGGGCGGGATAAGCATTTATAATTTAAATTATACAGACAGATTCCCAAGCCACGCCGTTTTAACATAACATCTGTCTGTAAATTGTGATTAACAATAGTTTTTTTCCTCTCTTTCTGTTATGATGACGTGGGTTTTACACCTGTACCTCTGGCGTTTGTGGGGAGGGGTTAAGTGCACGCGTCCCCCAGCAGACAGACAAACTGCCATGCAAACCCATATGCGATCACTGCATTCCACAATCAATGTTTGAGTATATAGCGTTTGTGTTTACCCATAGAATCCGCGTGCAGTTGTTTGTTTTGCATTATGGCAATATGGGACGCGAACTCGCATACGCATGTCTGTTGTATGTTATACTTTGTGTTGAACTTTTGTTTAACTGCTTTAAAACACAGAAGCACGTCTGAGCACTGACATATCTTCAAAAATCTTCAGCTAGGGGTCCTCGGAGCCCCATGGGATCCACGCGTCCAGCACGCGTCACGGAGAGGTCTCCAGATGGCTTCTACCAACCCCCTATTAATGATGCTGTAACTTGTGCCCCTCATCTTTCCTTTAGTTCCTAGTCTTTCGTTTTTTTTAAAGAGCTTTTTTTTTGGCGTCCTTGACCCATCTGCATGCGCCAAGTCAATGGTTTTGAATTACAAATAGTCAAACAAAAGGGACGGGTTGTTTACGCGCAGACGTGTGACCGTCGTGTCCATATGTTATTGGACATAATTAATTATATAATAATAGAAATGACTAAATTCTGTTTAAGAAGCGTCTTGTAGCATAATTTATAACAGATAAAATAATACGTAAATCAATGCAATGAAATAAACTTTCCCGACCTAAAGCCGGAAGAAACCGGGAATACAAAACTGGCGCATATTTAAAATGTATACGTTTTTGAAATATGCAGTTTCCGTTTTGTAGGCCTATGCCTTTTTAAATTCGGTGTTGTTTTATGCGCGAATGATAAACTGAACACAAGAGAGCGTCAGAGTGCGTTGTCGCTTTTGGTAAGTTCTTGCCTTGCACGCGTCCCGTTCCCCCGTGGGTCCTTTATTTAGGGAGCGTGTCAGCCAATGTTTCACTTCAGATGCGTTCAGTTACAACTCTTTTTGTTCCTTTTTGAATTTTAGCGTGGGTGCCCCATCTGTGCCTTCATAGCGTACACTCACACAGAGACCTTTTGTCTAAACTCATTCCGGTACGTGGGAACAAGTTGGTTTCTAGGAGCAAATTCGAGTAAGATGAGCCCATATAGCTGGATGCAAAAGACCCTGCTCGAAAGACTGAAGTGGGGGAGGTTAATAATGACGGTTAAAGCTTTACAATTGTATTAATGACGGTTGAAATATGAACACAATATTCTTATTTGTCAATTCTGTGTCAGACTGTCTGCAACAATAGGCTAACTGTTCGCTGATCTTATTCAATCAACACTGACTTCTGATTTTAAATGGTGCATTATGCTTACTTGTTAGATTTGGTTTGTGGTCTGTGATTGTGTTCTACTACATACTACATAGCATAAATCGATTTTTTTAGTATTGTAACTTGCTGCGTTAAAATATATATTTTTTCCAAATATGTTTTTATTTAGAAGTATATGTTGCTTTACATGTGCAGTATTATTTTATGGGCTTTTTGAATAATAAACATGTCTTTACCTTTGTTAGGCCTAGAGGATGTTCTCCATAATTATCAGGATGCACATGTTCTGACATGAACACACACGCACCATGAACACAAAGCTGGAGCAATGGGCATCCATTTATGCTGAGGCGCCCAGAGGGCAGTTGAGGGTGCTTAAGCGTCTCATATTAATCAATTGAGGGTCGGGAGTGCGCTGACATTCACTCCCCCCACCTGCAATTCCTGCTGGCCCTGTGACTCAAACTCGCAACCTTTGGGTCACGACTACCTATCCATTATCCCTGACCAATTATTTGCTATATTTCTGTTGATTACCCTACTACAGCATTATGGTGTGATGCTCTATTAACTTACCTTATTATTGAATGACTAATTAGCTGTTACTTTTGTGTTACTAAATGTCAAAAAATGAAAATCCATGATCCAAATTATAATAGATAATAGGGTGGGCCAGTAAACTTAGTCTTTTCTCCTCCTTTTGACAGAATTGCTTCACACCAAAAGTATGGTGACATCGTGTCAACTGCAAAATAGAAAAAGTGTAAACTTATGTTAGGTATACCAAGGTGCCATTAAAGAGATGCTTCATCCAAAACTCTAAATTCTGTTATAATTTACTAAGCCTTAAGTTGTTCCAAACTTGTAGGCTATGAAGTTCTGTGTTACTGTTGAACACAACATAAGACATTGTTGAAGAATGTGAGTAGCCAAACAGCTGAACTGATGATCCCCATTGACTTCCATTGTATTTTTCAAAACTAAAAGTAAAGAGCATAAGAAGCTTAAGAAGGCATTTATACTGTATAAGTGAAACTGTTTATATTTGATGAATATTATGCTCCTTAATGCCTAATGGATAGAGAGTCAGACTTGTCAGGTGTGTGTTCAGTGTGTGTTTCACAACTCATTGCTCTGTGTGCGCACATTCATAGGTGGAATTCCAAGTGTGGGTCACACCTTTTATTTTCTTTCCTTTCCTTTATTTTCCTTTCCTTTCCACATCAGAACAATATTCTTTGTTTTTTCTCATTGTGTTGGATGATTAAGGGAAATTGGGCTTTTGTGTTCCTCACATATATAAATCTGTGGAACAAGGAAGTCATGGCTGGATACATTTATGTTCCTCGTCACACTGGTGTGCTAAAAGAAATTAAATATGAATGGGAATACTTTTATTTTGCTCATAAGAATTTCAAGGGGTGCCAATAATTGTGGCCAATGTGCATTGGAGAAAAACATTTATTTCATAATGTAAGTTTCACCCTCACAATAAAACAAATTTATTTTTGCAGGGTCCCATTATCAGTGGATGGCATGGTGTATTATTATTAGCATTATTAAAAATGAATTTACTTCAGCCTATATAATACTATTCAGTAATGCTATTTACTTAATTCAAATGCTGTTATCAACATAAATGAACAAATGGATAAAACAGTTCTTGGACGTGAGACTCTGTTCTGCTCAGCAGTGGTGAGGCGGAGAGATGTTTTGCATTTCTCAGTTCTTGCTTCAGTTCATAAGCATGTTTGAGTTCTCTTCTGACCATGTAGAGCTCATCGTTGGTATTGTCTAGTTGTTGGGTCAGAGCGTCCATTTCAGTTCTGTACCTTTCGAGGTGGTCTTTCAAGGCACTGATTTCAGCATTCTGGTCTCTGCTGTCATTCTTGGCTTTCTCTAGTAGCTGAGCGGCATACTGGAGTCTGTTAGCCAGGTCTTTCTGGGCAGCCTTTGCCTGTTGTTGGTCAAGCTGAGCTGTTGTCAGGAGCTTCTTGACTTCTGTTGTTTCCTGCTCCCTCTCGTTGGGTGCTCTAAGTTGATCATGAACTTTCACTTCCAGCTTGCCTATGCGGTGTTGAGCACGTGTCAGCGCCTCTTGAAGGTGGGTGATGTGCTTGTCGCTCAGTTTTAGCTGGGTTGTGAAGGCATAGCTTAAGGAGCTGGTGATCTTTACTAGCTCCTCGTGGTTGTTGTTCTGGCTTGCATCATGTGTCAGGAATCTTCTCAGGAATAGGATTATTATTGAAAATAATACCAGTTCAAACATCTTGGGGATGAGGCTGTCTGTCATGCCTCTCAGCCAAGTGTTCACATCTTCCCCATGGGTAAAGGGGTCTGCAGTCTGCGGCATGTTGGTTCGCTGGGCAGAAGAGAGACTGACACAGATCTGTGTTGAGGTAAGCCTAAGTGTGGTGCGACAACTAAGTGTTTTGTCAGTGATTGTGAACCTCTAGTTAAGTGTAGTGGTGACTGTGCTGGTCTCAGGGTGTCTAAGTAGACGAGGGGTGCGAAGACTTTGTTACTCTAATGTGGAAGAGGGAAAAGAGAGAAAAGGTGAAAAACAATTCAATAAAAAAAACAATTCCCCTTTCAGTTGAATATATATATATATATATATATATATGAATGTACACGGGTATATATATATACAGGTAATTAAAAAAAAATAGCATATTGTGATAAAGTTTATTATTTTCTGTAATGTACTGATAAACATTAGACTTTCATATATTTTAAATTCATTACACACAACTGAAGTAGTAGAGTACAGCTCAAGAAGACCCAAAATTCCTATCTCAAAAAATGTGCATATCATGAAAAGGTTCTCTAAACGAGCTATTAACCTAATCATCTGAA
>JAUMHI010000046.1:17105287-17137067 GCA_032359435.1 Enteromius unitaeniatus | reverse complement strand
CTGTATGCCAAAATCATCAATATTAAAACAATAAAAGGCTTGAAACTACTTCAGTTGTGTGTAATGAATCTAAAATAAATGAAAGTCTAATGTTTATCAGTACATTACAAAAAATAATAAACTTTATCACAATATGCTAAATTTTTTTAAAAGGACCTGTATATTTCAATTGAATGTTATTAAAAAGACAAACTCTATTATGTCTGTTTAGACAAAAGAATATAATAGTTGTGCTGTTAAGTCTCTTCTTAGTCTAACAGGATTGACACCATTCACCTTACAGTTGGACCGCTCACCAGGGAGGCTGCAAAGGCGGCAGTTGCTCAAAACTTATCTCTATTAAATGGATCTCAGCGTCAATGTAGGGAGGTTAGGAGGAACAAAGAACGGTTTGATTACAATCAGATTACAAGTGTCTAATGCACTCTGATGCACTACAGATATTACACAGCAGCTGCCAGTATGATACTTTTTACATATAAATTGTGCTTGGTGTTTAGAATGTTATACTTTATATTACGTGGACAGTTCCTGAGGAGTTACTTTGTTAGTACACTGGTATTAGCTAAAGTGGTGCACTAACTCCAACCAACTTGAGATCCAACTCTTTTCACTCTACATATCCATAAACCTGCCTGTTTTCTATCCCATTCCACCCCTTAACCCACCCATCTACTCCCCCTGGATCAAATTGTTCCAATTACTCTTATACATATTGTTGTTACAAAAAAATGTAGTTATATTATTCCTGTTACATGAGTACTGAGTGAACTGGAAAACCATTGTTGTTACCAATGTCCTGTTTCACATTTTTAATGTTACCATTCTGAGGGAAATATTACAGCTGCAGATTTATGTACTTACACTGTGGTTACATGCTTTGTAGACATCTAGTTACTATGTAAGTACACAGGTATTAGAGACAATTAATATAAAGTTGAACTAGTTTAAACTAGTCGTATAACACTTTTTTTTACCATATAATAATTCAGATGTATATTTTAAAACAAATAGATGAAAAGTGCAAAAGTCTTTGAGGTTTTTTGAAGCACCTTGGAGATGTTGCCACAGTTCTTCTGGATTTAGTCTCAGTTTGTTCTGTTTCTTCATGTCATTCCAGACAGACTGGATGTTGATCAGATCAGATCTTTGTGTGGAGCACTGGCTGTTGTCAGACTCTTTGTGCAGACAATAATCTCACTGCATTATTACAATTAATGACAAAAATAATGTTTGGAAATGTAAACTGATATTTCCAACTGACATGCTACTACAAAAGATAAAAAAAAACAGCTTAAAACCTTTTTGTTGATGAAAATACTAGTGGCCTAAGACTTTTGCACAGTACTGTATTTATTCTTCAGAAGCCCTGACATGGGTCAGACCCTCTCAGGCTATACGATGCAATTTTTCCCTTATTTTCATTTTTACAGGCCAATCCAAACGTTTTCTGGTTTAGAAATTGGCATTATGTAAGAAATTTGCACTTTGTGTAAGTTACCATGTTAAAATAAGCGAACATCTAAAAGACAATGCATGTAATGATATAAATGTATAATGCCCAATAATTATTTAATGTTTGGACTGTGCTGTCACTCAGTTCCTCCAATTTACTTTAAAAAAGAAAATTGTTCCTTATTGTTAAATATAAGGAGGAAAAGGATTATGATGCACTTGCACATTTAAATATTTAATTTTAAATCCAAGACTAGATATATTGTGCACATTTAATATTATTTTTTAGGTAATTTAAAGTTTTAACTAGTTGCTTTTTAGCATACCTATTATTAAAATAAAGCATTTATTGTACATGAACATATTCTACATCCCTAATCATACCCAATTCTTAAACTTAATAACTGCCCCAATCATCAATAAACAACAAACTAGGAGTTTATTGAGTCAAAGTAATAGTTAATGGATAATTGGACCTTTAGATAAAGTAAAATTTTCAGTATGTATTATTTTGGATATGTTTCTCATAACAGTGAGTTTTGAAATAAATACGGCACTATGAAAATAAATATATATATATATATATATATACATATATATTCATAAATACTATGAAAATAGTCAAATTGAAATGAAATGTGTCTAATCTATGAAAAAGTCTGAGTTGAATGTTGCTTGCATCTCTATATTCCCTCACACTGCATGCCAGATGGCTTGTTTATGTTTTTTGAAAGGGCTGACCATATGTTGAAGATTTTTCCAAGCCTGAACTTGCTTCATGGTACCAATTTCAGGAATAATTTCAATTTGCCAAGAGACAGAATATTCATTTTCAAAACTGTTTTCCACTTTAAATACATAATGCCATGACATTTACTATTTAGTAATGCAGTAATGCAGTTTCTTCTTCATGTCTAAATTATAAATTACTACTTTGATTCTTTTTACAGAGTCTTAACCCTGTTAAATCTTAACAGTTAACTGTAACATATTAGTTTGAATTTTTGATGAAAGGTTCTTAGTAGGTACAGTACACTCTGCCAGACTGGTATATACAGTACTTGTTGAAAAGAAAAGAAACCCTGGAAACTGTGTGAATCAGTGGTTCCATTGTCATACTGTTATGTTTTAAGACAATGGATAATGTTTTGGTGTTTTAAAATTCACTGTACAATCTTTATGTTTTCTCTTAATAGATTTCAGTCACTTGTAAGCTTGTATTGCTTTTGACATAAATTTAAGTTTAATTATATAAAACCCTTAAATTCTTATACTTTTCTTACAGACATTTGATACAGATGTTTACAAACTGTCCATGTTTTTAAATATTGGGTGGTTGTAAAATCAACCTCCCTCCTTGCTTTTGACATGATGCTGTGTGGGACAAGACCTCCTGAACTCTCATTGGTATCTATTCTTTCAGCGTCACTCGACCCAAGCATTTCAATAGACAAAACCAACCCCCTCCCTCAAGGGAATCAGGAGCTATTCACCAAAACCTATATGCAACAATAAAAAATGCCATCTAGGTCTTTTTTTACTTTTTAATATATTTAACATACATTGAAATACAGTGGACATTATTATATGAATCGCTTGTGCATTAGTCAATTCGGTAACACTTTTTATTTGTTATAGATTTATATTAACAGAATTATAATATATGTTCTTGAGGGATTATAATGAATGCATAATACATTACAAAAAAAACCCTTATAATGTAATGTGTTATAACATCTCATGAATAATCATAAAAACAAGTCATACATCATAATATTTACGTATTTTTGATTATAACTTTTAAGAGTATTATTATTTATATCAATGAACACTATATTAAATGTACTTCATTTATAGTGGACTATATCATATGTTGACATTGTTTATTGTTTAGAATGTTCATATACTTGCAATGTACTAGCATACCAGGAATATATACCAGGAACCATTAAAATAAAGTGTTAGCATATATTTAGCAAACACACCACTAATACTCTAAGGCTAGTTGACATAGGCTACTGTATAGTTGTTATCAAGAGTTACTTATCAACAGCTGTCTAAAGGGTACCATCAAAATGTGTGATATTACACATTTCATCTGATCTGATTTCTGAAAAAGATTTGAGATTTGTGATTTTGAGACTCCTCTACACCTATGTTCGACTTACATTGAAAGCCAGATAGAAAAGCAATCATATCACCTTGTTGTGCTGCCTTCCAAAAAGTCTTCTTTCCCAGAGAGAGCTGCCCACCTGCCACCACATTTGCTCCCTGCTGCCCCAGTGCCCCACGGCAAAATTTATCTATTATCCACTCCTGAAAATAAAGCTATGGAGAAATATATTCAGCTCTTAATCAAGGTTACATCTGTCCCTCTATGTCCTCTGCTGCATCAAGTTTCTGCTTCGTCGCCAAAAAGGATGGTGGATTGCGTTCGTGCATCGACTACCATGTACTTAACCAGGTAACTGTGCTCTTTAAGTATACGCTTCACCTCCCCCCCGCTGCCCTGGAGAAGTTACGCAGTGCAAAGATCTTCACCAAGCTAGACTTAAGGAGTGCATATAACCTCATAAGCACCTGCAAAAGGGACGAGTGGAAGATTGCCTTTATTACCCCAACCAGCCACTACGAATATCTTGTGATGCCATATGGAAACACACCCTCCATATTCCAAAACTTCATGCACAAGGTTTTCCGAGATTATCTCCATCAATTTCTAATTATTTACATAGATGAGATTCTGATTTAATCCTCCGGAAGCTGCCCGTGCTTTCCTAGATCTCAAGACCGCCTTCACCACTGCACCCATTCTCATCCATCCCAATCCACAGTTACCATTTGTAGTGGAAGTAGATGCATTCACCACCGGCATAGGAGCCGTGCTATCCCAGCAGCAGGGGAACCCACCTCAACTCCGTCCTTGTAAGAGTGGCGACATTGGCTGGAGAGGTCCGTCCATCCATTCCAGGTACTTACTGTTCACAAAAATTTACAATACTTATGTGAAGCCAAACGGTTGAATACACGACAAGCCCGGTGGGCACTCTTCTTTACCAGATTCAAATTCACCATTACCTACTGACCAGGAGCCAATAATGTATGCGCCGATGCGCTGTCCCAACTCCATGCCTCTGAGAAGGACCCTTAAATCACAGAACCCATCATCCCCGAGAATCTCTTCGTCAACCCCGTCCAATGTGTTACCCCCCCAGCAACCTCCGAGCCAGCTCCCGAGTCTCCGCCGGACTGTCCACCACATCTCCGCTTTGTACCCCAGGCAGAATGCATTCATACTACTCATACCTCATTGGGCACTGGGCATACTAGCACCAACAGGACCCTCTCACTCTTTCAAGATCGGTTTTGGTGGCTTAGGATGGAACAGGATGTACAAGGTGCATACTTGGTTTCCAACCCCCAACCTCCTCTGTGTCTCCCAAGGTTCCAAGGAATTCCCTCTTCATCTCACCAGTGTCTGTGGAGTGTGGTCTCTGTTGTGGCATTGTGTAGTATGTGTGTGTGAGCGTCTCCGTCTTCATCTAACCTGCAGATCTAACCTTTTTTGTTTGCAGTTGCGGTTACAGGGGTGCTAGTGTTATGCTCTATTATTGAGTTGTTGTGGGTGGTTGTTACATCAGTTCAAAGAGATGCCACCTCTCAATTTTTTCTGATCTCTAGATATTGCTTGAGTCTCTCCAATCTATAAAATTGTATGGGATATTGATTGCTCAATTTTACTGTGCAGCAGGTGAAACTAATCAGTCTTAAAAGCATTGAAAAGGGCTAGATGTGATTACTTTTCATCTCTATAAGACGAAAACAAACATAACCCTCGGTATCTATTCAATAAAATGACTAAATTAACAAAAAATAAAGCATCAACAGGTACTCAGGTACTTTATGCAATATTTTACTTCCAAAATTAATCAGTTACTTACATTATAATTTAAAAAAAAAATCTTGGTTACAAAAACCCATCAATCTTCTTCAGAGGACATGTAATAACCCCCCAAAGGAGCTTCAAAATGATTACTATCCACCAGCATTACCAAGTCTGGAAGAGCCAGGATACATTTTTTAAAAACTCAGACTGTGTCTGAAAGAAGAAATTAGGAGGGCTTAGGGGTGAGTAGTTTATGGTGTAATTTTCATTTTTGGGTGAACTATTCCTTTAAGTCTTATTTAAACTTTACCAAATCTACCAGACCACCGACCAAAGTAATAACACAATTCTCCTCAGTAAGCATTATTTGTGATATCAGTCTCGTCTGTGCAGTGGAAGCAGAGAGGGTTGTTCACCATATGCTTAATAGTTAGTCAGGTATTTCAATCCCTAGGTATGATCAACAATCAACAAGTCTGACACAACTTCACATAATTTGAACAAACCCCTGACACTATAAATTGAGCTGCCTTGGTCCAAACCGTTTGGGCTAGGATTACAGCAAAAAGTATATTTGGTATATTGTTACTATTACTAATATTTTTATTCAGTCTTTTTTTCTTCTTTTTTTTCCCTTTTAGCTAATATGATTTCCCTGGACAACAGCAGACCTGAAAAAATTGGCTAAAAGACATAAAAGAAGACACCAATACCCTGCTGGAGAGAGCGTCAACAAGCTACAGTATATGCTGTTTTGCTGATGCTTGCTGCCCATCCAGATTGGTTTAGTAACTGGTTTGTTGGTTGGTTAGACCAGCTTAAATGATCTAACAAAGTAAAACCAACTTTGTTTAACCAGCTTTGCACTGATTTGCCTGTTATTTTATTGAACAATGTTCAGTGTGTGAACTTAACTATTTCTTTTGCAGCTGGTACACACAATTACAAAAAAAGAAGATTTTATACTATAGCTATTATCAATAATTTATTATTGTCTTTACAATTTCCAGAGCAGGGTTCAACGATTCTGATCAGCCATGGTCATTCATAACAAAAAAAAAGCGCTCATGAAAACGCGTATAAATAGTACTCCACGTGATTGGTGTGCACATACAGTAATATGCAGTTTTCTTTTGCACATTTTACGAAATTTGTTGTTGTGCATATACGCACTTTCATGAGATCGGGTAGACATAAATGTGTTACAGTATGTCAAACATAGGCAAGATAGCGATTCATTTGACAGAAATAGCTTCTTTTCCTTTTTCATGAAACAGACATGAATTTAAACAAGCGGTATCTTCCGCGCAAAACACCAAGCTGAGGGGGCTTTCCGCGTACCTCTGTTATATGGAACCTAGATGGAACGTTCCTTTTATAGAAATAGCTACAATGCACTTCATGAATCAGACTTAAACGTTAAAACTGTATCTTTGGCGACTCCTGTTTCCCGCGCAAAGATGCTAAAATGAAGATGATTTCCATGGTATCTCAGAAGACCTCTTATAATAGTAGATGCTAAATGGGAAATTGTTGCTGCTGTTTTTCAGTTTTCCTGTCCAGATCAATACATATGCGTGCCTATTTAAGGAAATAATTTTATATTTGTATGTTATTTTTTCTTTGTCATTTACTGTATTGTTTTATTTCGTTTATTCCTCCTGTGAGAATTTTTCAAAAGCATTCCCAAAAAATAAATAAACAAGACTTTATGAATTTCAAATCAAAAGGTTTTATTCTTCTGTTGATTCACAATAACATTTTGTGATTATGCTTCCTTCAGGGACATTCATTTTGCCATTAATAATTAACACACAGTGTTTACTATTTCTTTGCACAGACCAAATGAAATCAAAAGTCATTTGTGCAAACCTCAGAAATACATTTCAACCCTTGGGGTTTACAATTTTGTTGATTACAACCCATAGTATTAAACCCCCAGCGAGGATTGCATAACGTTATGTTCATCTAAGACAACATGATCTGTGCTCGCAGACTTTCTTTCATTTACAAAGCCGCCACGTTTCCTTAAATTTCTTACATGTAATCTCCATCACAGGCTTTACATTTCAATTAAAACCTACTATGACAAATGAATAATATGCAAAGTTAATTTTAAACAATTTCCCTGAAGATTTGCGAATTTCACCACGGTCTCCACATGTCCACAGCTGCTTGTGGCACAGGCTGAGGTTGTCTGGGAGCTGACGCGGTGCTGATGGAATGGTTCTCCGTTGCAGAGCTGTTGTTCCTTAAGCTCACAAGTCTCTGGTGCATTTGTGAAATTATTCTGGAGTTCTGGGAACAGCAGTTCTGGCAGGAGGACATCGCAGACACCATCGAGTGCTGAATGAACTCGTTGACACGTTGACGGGTTTCCGTTTCGAAGTTGGACTGCGGCAGCATCGTAGAGATGCGCTGCAAGCAGGCTTTATATCCCTCTTTATAGCTGTCTGATTGACCTTTGGAGAGAGAGAGAGAGAGAGAGAGAAAAAAACTGTTAAATAAATTTGGACCCGTTAAAATAACATAGCTGCCGATTAGACTCTGAAAATGATGAAAACCAAAGTCAATTAAATCACTCACCTTCAGCTGATGAGGAAGGCAGGTCTCTGAGGAACCGCACAGTCATTTCCAGAATGTCAGCTTTCTCCAGCTTTGAATAGCGTGAAGCCTACAAATTGAAAGTGAATCGACGCATTAGGGGATTGTTCAGACACGGACATAAGCAACATTTCAATGTAGGCTAAGTAATGTATGTTCATGAAGTACCAATACTTACATCTTTGCCAGCCAGAGGGAGTATGAGTGTTTTTAAGTGATTGAGGCTCTCGTTAATGCGAGCCCGCCTTCTTTTTTCCATTAATGGCTTAAGAGTCTGGAAAAAGCAGAGATCGGTTAATATGAGTGTGAGTTTATAGCTACCACAAGCACAACCGTTAAAATGGTTCAGGGGTGTTCGAAGGAACCCAAAATCATTCTCACCTTTCTCAATTCGTGTGCCTCTTTTCTCTGAGCCACAGTCATTCGAGAACCGAATGAGTGGGAATGAGCTTCGGTAACAATGTTTGGAGTCATTATTTGATGGGGTGGTGTCTCTAGATGTGTTCTTGAGAGAGGAGCAGAAAGTTTTGTGAGAGGGGTGTGCGAGAGGGGTCTTTTATAGGGTCCTTCGGCGTGGAGGGAGGGCTTCCATTCTATTGTGTCTTCTGTTGGATGCAGAGGGGGATGCCAAAGGGAGAAGATCTGATCTGTCTGTCCTAAAAGTTGCCATCTGTTGATTGATGTCAACATCATCCAAAACCACTGGTATGCGCTTGTGACTGATGATTATTTTCATTATGATTATCTTACAGACCTCCACTTGTGTTTTATAAAATAGGCCTATATAGGCATATATATATATATATATATATACTATATAAGTTTATTTTGGTTTCCTTTTGCTATGGTTTAATGTTGTAATTGCTAAATAAACTATTATTTACACAAGGCATTTAAAATTGTGTTACTGTAGCTTGTCTTTGTTTTATTACAACTTGTGCTTAAAGTCTATTTCACAGGGAAAACCGCCATATCGGACATCTAATAAATAATACAGATAATGATGACGGCGTGGTAATTAACCAAGCCACGCTATAGTGTCAACATTTGCTTACATTTAGACCTTTTTCTTATTACTTCAAAACATAGCAAAACCATACCGTGGAAAATTATGAAGACTGTATTTCACATTAAGCAAGAGTTATATTTACACACAGGTATATATATATATATGTGTGTGTAAGGTCAGAGATGAAAATAACTGTTTTTGTTTAGAAATAAGGTTTTGTTTATATAGAAAGGAGGTTTAAACCGACTTTTGCAATGTGTTTTTTCTATTTGTATTTTCCAGTGAACAGACATTTTAGTTGTTCGGTGGTTATATTGCACCCCTAGCACCTTTCAAATCAGCGAGGAACTCACGCGTCTGACACGCGCCGTTACAACAGATGGATGTCTGTTCTTCCAATCACACCAAAGCGCGCCACTAATTTGAATCCCAACCCCCCCCCCCGGGTCAAGACTGACAAACTCTTCAGTAACATGTTTGCAATATTATCATCCTACCAGGTTGCTTCGTTTTTAGCGTGTCTTTCCAAACTATTGGCGTCTGTGTCTGAGCCATTTGACCGAATATGGCAATAAAGCATCACGGACTGACGCAAGAAGACTTCTCTCTTTCTCTCTCCTTTTCTTTGTTTAATTTTGTTTTCTGGGGGGGTTGGGGATGAGGGGACGTGAGGAATAGGGTGACACGCATAAAAAATTAATCCGAAAATCATAGGTCTACCACAACCAAACCGCGCGACGTACTGTTGGTGTGCTGTTATCTGAGGTGTAGCAGTCAAACTGATTGGTAAAACTAAAAGTGTCTAATAAAAAAGGTACCGTGTTTGCTTTTTACACGGTATGCAAGTTATAAGAGTAAAATATTGCTTTAGTTGACGAGCTTTTGAATGTTCAATGGTCCAGGCACGCCTCACAATCTCCAAGAGCGCATAAATGAACCTCAAATGTAGTTTAGTGCTGCTGGTCATGTCCAGAAAGAAAGAGAAAAAGTGTTGTCTAAACACATTCACTAAATTTGCAGGTTAAACCTGCTGATAAATTATTCGTTAACCTGAAAGACAATTGCAAGGGTATATATGATCAGTCCTCTTTTTCCGTTTGACAATGTTGACCATGTGTTCTTTATTCGTCCACATGATTCATGTCTGTAATGTTTTGTCATGAATCGGTTTATTATAGTCTCCAATCTAATTTAAGTTCCGTATGAAGTTTTCAGTGTGGAATGAATGAGCAGCCTGAGTGTCTCTTACTAAATTGTCTTAACTAAATCATTTTAAATATTAGATAATAAAATCACTTACGAGTCAAAAACATTTTAGTTGTCTGTATAATTGCATCAAATCAACGCACTTGGCTACGATTTCAAGTTTATTCAAAGATGAATCCGAAAGCTTATAATAATTTATTATGTTTCTAAGTGGTCTCTCAAATCTGATTATTCTAAGGTTTAAATACATCATGGTTTCTACAACATTGTTCTTTAAAGAATCTTGAAGTATAGCTACTCTACTCTTATATAAGCCAGTATACATTTTACAACTGTACTTTGTACAAAAATGTTACAATTTACCATTAAGTTTAATGGTTTAACGAATGACCTTATGTATAGTACAGATACACTGGTATACATTACAATTTCTAAGCTAAGTTATTTTAGTGTGAGGGTCTTTTTATTGCTAAATGCATGCTTTCATACTTAAATTCTCAACTTACATGATCTAAAATACACATAGAGCTTGCTAATGTCATTTATGGAGACATTTGTGTCTTGATATATTCATTTACTTACATTAAATCATCTACTGTTCATTTCACCTGAAAACACGCAAACGCAGCAGACAGATAATACAGCCCGAATAAAGTAGGCTTTCCAAGCCAAAACCAACGCTGCTGGCAAACATCTGTTGGCATCCAATATTGCATAGACTTACTAGCCTATACTGCTACGAAGCAGAAGGTTGGGTTTCTCTCAGCATCACGCTGATACTGCAGACACAGTATTTGTTTGTCTGTGAACGCGTAATGACTTTAAATTAATTGGGTTTAATAGTCAAAATATAATAGTGAATTGATTAAATCATTGGTGAGTCATTTTAAATTTAAGCTATCAATGTAGCAGTCTTCAAAATGATGAACTAATGCTGAACAATACTTTTACAGCATTTAGTCTTTGTTAATATAAGCATACGATTGCATTATTAATAACATGTTGTGTTTGTTAAAATCAATAAACTAACATGAACAAACAACGACTGCATTTTCATCAGCTCACATTAACAAAAGGTATAAAGTAATAAGTATATTGTTCATTGCTCGTTTATGTTAGTTAAACATTAACTAAAAGATACTTTATTGTCAAATATTAGTTCTTATATCACAATTCCCTTTATGTGATCTGATTAGGTTATTTCAAACCTGAATTTAAACCATACTTCTATTTCAAATACTTTACTTACGACGCTGATTGTAAAAACCCTGTAGTATGTCCTGCTACAATCAACGCAATATTGCAAATTCTATTTCAAAAAGTTTGCAACCATCAAATCCCAGACAATGAACGTTGCGCGTCTATCGGCCAAACAATTAGCCTACATCCATTTGAATCTCAACCCCAATATTGCAAAAGCCATCAATAATATATCTAGCACAAACAATATTCAGTCTTAATTCAAATACCCAAGCTAAAAGCCAAGCCATGAATGTACATCTGGTGATGAAACTTCTCACACAAAGACTTGTTTTTCCCCTAGGATGATTAGCCTACGATGCACGTATTTGTGACGTAGCAGTACGTGAAAAGCTTCCCCGTTTTAATATTGTGAGGGAGAGGTGCAGCTGCACATGTAGTCAGGAAGGTAGAAGTGAGGAGTCCATGTTTCAATCGCGCCTTTTTAAATTAGAATATATGATTTTAGCCAAATTTTCAGCCCCAGAAGAAAATAGACAAATGCGCGTTTTTTGTACTTGTGCGCACGGGGCCCTTAGGGTCTCCGCTCGCGCTAGGCACGAGAACGGCACGAGCCACGGGGACAAAAGGCCAGATGGCTGTGCAATTATAATGAATTATATACGAAGGGACTTTTTTTTTACATTATGGATCATATTCAAAATCTGATTTTGAAATATAGGAGTAGCCTAGGCTATATGTTTTATAGTTCAACGATACGAATACCTGCTAAATTGTATATTGTGTGCTTAAAAATGACATTGTTCGCTTCTAGAGCTAGACACTTACATGAGTTTGATAGTAAGGGGAGCTCAAAAAGGGCGGACACCCTCCACGCCCACAAAACGCGTGCCTCCTCTTCATTCGAGAGCAGCCTTTCTGAGTAAATGGGCGCTTAATACAAACGCACGACACACGCTTGCATCCAGAGGCTTCAGCGCAATAATGTTTTCGTATTTGACAGCAGGTACGTTACAGCACGGGTAAGCGTTTTTATCTCTATTTAATCACAGCTTTGTTGATAAAAGAGAAAACTTGATAATACGCTACTTTTTTCAGTTTTCAGATTAGTCACTTGACGTTTTTTTAGCCAACCTAAAATGTGTTTCGCGAGTAGCATCGCTTAATACGGATAAATAGCACGCCAAATTAAAACAGAAAGACGTGGCACTGATAAGCAAAATTTGACGTTGGCGTGCATATGAAACGCACGTGTATGTAATTTGCAGTTTTCGCGTTCATTTAGTTCGCATATACCCCTACAACCCAAATCTCACCCATTGCGTATCATATGCATGCCAAAGTCGATTTCTGCGCAAATCGATAGTCATGAAATTGAAACATGACGTACTTGATTGAGATCGGTTTGTTTAGATGCTACAATGACTGTAAATACTAAATTACAGCAAATTGTACAAATACTGATTACAGCAAATTGTTTCGATAAACTGTACATGTGCCATGAACGTTTAATCGAAACGTATAGACAGATTTCAATGATCACTGTATTAATTATAATCTCTTTTTCATATAAACATATAACCATTGCCATCGTGTGTGATATTGTCCTGTGAGATCATGGCATTCTCATCTCCTTAAACTAAAAAATGTATTAGTATTTATTAATATTCAGAATTCAGTGACTTACTTGACTCAACAATGTCCCATGCATGTAATGCTATCAGGATCCAGTATTTTAATCTTTGATTATTACAGTGTTAAATATCGTACAACATTGTACATTGTTTCAAAGTTTGTTATTGTAGCGTGTAAAACGTAGTCTATGTTACTTAAATATAGTTTGCTATCTAGTTTCAAAATAAAAACTTAAAATTCTGCATGTAAAACTGTATATAGCCTTGCTGCATAAAGAGACCACCTCTAACGTATACAGAATCACAGAAGTCAGAATAGTTATGTTTATATGTTTGGGGTTTAATTGAATTACCAGGACATTGCATTTTACTGTATCACTAAAGTGCTCCTTTAGTTTCTTTTACACCGAGAGCATTCCTGATTTGGGGGCTGTGGTCACGTGGGAAGTATTTACATAAAGCATTAGGGAAATATTATCCCAAAGGCACCGTTACGTAAGTAATGTTACGAATAACTTCAGGATGTTTGCATTGTTTATGGCCCGTGAAGAAAAAAAAGACATCTAACCCTACAACTAAATAGTTTGACGTGCATGTAAGAGGCAATCTTACATTCCTGCTCTCTTGTGCGCAAGAGGGCTGTGTTTCCAGTATTGGTGTCATTGTTTTTTAGGGGAGTAGACTGGTAAAAGTCACTAACATGCTGCTCCAGTGTTGCACTCCCTTATGAAGATGAGCACGGCTTTTACCACAAAAAAACACACACAGGTACTATAATTAAACTGTGGTAACCACAAATTAGTCTTGGCCTTGCTACACTAACCATATATTAGCCGTGGTGTTTGTATTAAAATTGCGAATAAATACACACACATGTTGATTTTGCAATCAAACATAATAATCTTTATTAGTAATTATCTCTTATTTGTCAGAATCAGTCACAGGAATTCAATCAGGGTTTTTCCTGATCACGGAACTTCCACTGACCATTTAGGTAAGTAAATGTGTGTGTGCTGGGTTTAGATGTAGGGTTAGGGTATAGAATAGATAGGCCTACAGTTTATACTGTATAAAATCATTAAGCCAATGAATGTCCCCATAAAACATGAAAAACCCCACGTGTGTAGGCTACTTGTTTAACTTGTTTGACTTAAGTAGTGAATTATGGGCATTATGGTGCAATTTTGTTGGATCCCATAAAGAAAACCGCTTGAAAGTGGCGATAGGGGATAAAAAATACTATTAATATACCAAATATGCTATAAATAGTACGCCAAATAAAAACTTTGGCTTATATGACATGCACGTGTTTGGCATGCATATAATACTAAGTTGTTGCGTGTATGAGATAAGAAATGTCTTGACGTGTTTATAATATGCAGTTTTCGCGTACATTTGCATCTACCCCACAACCCTAATTCATAATATCGGGTAGCATGTCCCCACAAGGATAGTAAAACCGCTAATAAGTGAATTGTTTATTTGAAAGTGTAACAATGTAAATGGGTTTTCTGAAAGGTGCAGTGTTGGGGGATAGAAAATATCGTTTATCTATACAAGTCTATAGAAAGTCCCCACAGTTCACAGAAACAAGCGTGTGTATGTGCGCAGGCGCGAGTCTGTGTTTTTCTGTCTGTCTGTCTGTCTGTCTGTCTGTCTGTCTGTCTGTCTGTCTGTCTGTCTGTCTGTCTGTCTGTGGGCGGCTTCAGTGAACAGAGAATGCAAAATAAAGGAACTTTTACCACCTGGCTTCGGAGTCTTCAATAAGAACATAAACACACATGCACACAAAATAAAGTGATTTTGTACTCCTCTGTGTTGTCTTATTTCATTTAGATCTAAATGTCTGCTTCCTTGTGTCCCCGAGATATAATATTTTGCTGTAACATTAATCCTAATCGCTGCATCAATGCAGTTGTGGTCTATTGTTCTCAATTCTCTGTTGAATGGCAGCCAGATAACATAAAATGGTGAGCGCAGAATGAAATGAATATTACTTCAGGTAAAATACACCAATATTAGTTGGGCTATTAATGAAAGCCTGACTATGGTTGCTCCTTGAGGTAACGAACAACCCTAATATAAATACAATAACTTGTATTCTAATATACATGTAAGCCTGTTCAACTACTACACAGACAGTGATAAAAGAGCTGAACAAAGAAGGTCATATATACAAATAAACACAGATTCTAGATTGATTCAGTATCTTGTGGCTCAATCTGCTCTAATGAACGGCACACGCAGGGGTGGCAGATGGACTCAGCCTGCAATGTGTGAAGGAACGGCAAATCAACAACCTGCACAGGAATTTGGAGATGCAGCAGAAAATAGCACTACAATATTATACTCTAGGCTACTTAATAATAAAAATAAATGAATAAATAAGAAATCTCTCTGTAAATATATATATATATGTGTGTGTGTGTCTTTAATAATCAATCACCATCATGACGCGCTGGCGCTTTGCGTCATTGTTAAAAAGAAAGAAAGAAAGGGGAAAAAGAAAGAAAAAAAGTTTCATGCATTGCACAGCTTTTCAAACATTAGTTGCGAAATAGTCTAAAAGGTCTATACTTAATTAAAAAAATGAATAAAATAATAAATAAACTTGAATCATTGGTAAATAATGTGATGCATGTTAATGTGTGTCAAAGTACAGGTTGCCTACACCAAAGTGCTCTGTCTGATTTTTCCACTCCTTGTGGAAGAGCTCAAACACTGTCTTGAAATAGACCCATGCGGGATTGGCAGCAGATGGCCACTACAATAGAGTTTCGGTTGGCCTAATTGGAGGGAAATTTAAATAACTGTCACACGCTCGACGCGTGCAGTTTATATGCCACTTTTTCCAGGCTCCCAGGCTCTCTTGCTTTCAGGCAATGACCGTTAGATTATCTGTCTGAATTGCACTTGGTAGCCTGCTTTCACACGAGGAATTTGAATAAATCCGTTATAGACAAAGATGAGACAAAGCTCATTTAACTGTTGGAGTGACCTAGATCTTTGATTAGCCACACAAAGATGTTGACAGCATGATGTTAAATGAAAGTGAATAAGTAAACGTGTAAACACATTAAAATATGCATTCGAAAGTAATAGTGACAAGTTTATAAGCCTGTGGCCTATGCCTAAACTATCTAACGGGGTATACACAGAAAAATGTTAACATAGCCTAAAAGTGTTTATTATATGTCACTGATTTTACTCTAATAATCCTAAATAATAAAGGTAAATAAGTCAGAAATTTGAACCGAAATAATATAAAAATTGTAAACAATTGCAGGTTGTTGTACAATGATATGATGATGATAAATCATAGTTGATGTACGAAAAATAATTTCTATGAGTATATGCTTTTTATTATTATTTTTCTTTTTTTAGATATTTAGAATTTAAAATCAGATAGACTAAGGTAAAAGCAACTTTGACTTTTAATGAAACATTAAAAAAAACATATATTTAGACTTTTTAACGATGTAAAACTACAAAGTAACAGGTATTGATGTGTGTTTGTAAGCACTGCTCGACCAAAACGATTAGTCAGTCAGAGATAAACTGTCCTGTGAGACTTGTCTCTCACAGCCCCTGAGGGATTATCCATTAATAAGCCTGGCTCGTGCCTCTCGGTATAGTTAAATAGATGAGGATGGCACGCGTCAGGCACGCGACTGACGCCACAGGGGAGATGTCGGCATAAATCACGCGCCATCTCCAGCAACTGCTGTTGCGCATATGGAGACGATGGGTGTTGAATACACTAAAAATAATAGAGAATACTACTGTCAGAGGCTCTATGTTTAGAATAAAAAGAATTGTAAGAGTGCAAGTGTTTATTTAGTTTTATTAGTGTGTGCTTTTTAGATGTAAATGTAAAAAACAATAGGCTATTTATTACACCGCATGCATGCAAAATAATACATTTTAAGAATTTAGGCCAAATCAAAGAACAGAGTCATGTTATAAATTAAACATTAATCTTTATTTTATTTAAAATTAATGATTAAATTAAAGATGCTAAACCTTAATTATACTTTCTGATATGGACGAATATTTCCAACATCTGACACCTAAAAGGCACTTTAAAGTCGGCGACAAAAGAGGCAGGGACACCAAAGGAAACTACTATCTTTTTTATTATTATTATTATTATTATTAATTATTACTTGAAACTAAATAATTTCAAAACGGTTCAAAAGCTCACCAACGAGCACTAGACGCATGGATAAGATCCTACAGCTCTGCAGTGAATGTTGTGCGAGCCTGCCATCTATTGGTTATATATATATAGGCTAAGGTCTTTGAGGTGATAAAATCAACAGGTTGCACTTACCTGTTTCGCAATACTATCGAATACAGATGAAGCAAAGATATTTAGTAAGAGGCTAGAGTTAGCATTTTTTTCATTTGGTAGCAATCAATAGAGAACAATGCTACAAATAAACGTTCTTCTACAAATAATAAATAGCATAGATTAAAGAAACGTAATTGAAACAAATCAACATATGCATAAATACCTAATAACCTTGTTTCAGAAAAAAATTAGACCAGACAAGAGAACTAAACTACTACTAAACAGCGTCATCATGACGCGCGGTCCCTTTAACATCTGAGCCGATTTAAGTGGGGCCAGCATGTTACAGTTCTCCTCCCCTTCATGGATTATTCACAAGTCCAGTCCCTCAAGACTTCTGAACGAACCGTTTGACAACAGGCTATAGACTTCATCCAAAGCGGACGCATTGGTTTTGCGCTTGTTTTGTCAGTTTTTGTTCAGTTAAGGAAATTAACAGGTGAAATATAGGCTAATGTGAGTGCATAGGCAAGATCAGTATAGCACATGGATGCGTTTAAAGACGATTAGTAAGACCGTAACGAAATGCTTGGCTGCTTTTCTATACGTAGAAGCTACGCGATGAATGGAGGTGACATTTTGTTAAAATGCCATATAATGAATAATAATAGATCAAGAGAATATATTTCTTAAATATAGGTCAATACCTTTATGGTCTGGTGATTCAAACAAAGAGGGATGAACAACAAAGTAATACGCGTTCTGTGGCGTGGACTTCTGCGAGCTGACGCTTAATGGTGCGCTAATAGCCGTTTGTTTGGAGGCGCTGCATCATCATGGTGGTCGAGAGGACACTTCTCGCAGCGAGGCAAGGGGATGTACAAACTCTGAAAGTACAGTTAGCGGAAAAAGTTCTTAATGGCGATGTAAAAGACGTGCTGGGAGCTACTCCCGTACACCACGCCGCGCGAGCGGGGAAGCTCACCTGTCTGCGGTATTTGGTTGAGGAAGCAGGTTTACCGGCGAGCAGCCTGGCAAGAAACGGCGCGAGCCCTGCGCATGACGCCGCGGCCACGGGAAACCTAAGCTGCCTTCAGTGGCTCGTGACGCACGGAGGATGTCGAGCGACCGTGAGTATCTTTACGTACTCTTTAATGGCTAACAACAGCGCCCGCGTCTGTGTAGTAGTAATAACAGTAACAACGTAGACTACACTCTTTAAAAAGGCTTCTTTTGTTTGAGAAGTTTGAGAACCTTTCAAACGCAGAAAAGCACAATAAGTGCGTCTTATCAAATGATTAATTTAAATGTATACACGGTAGTTAAGGCCAACTCTTATAAAGTAAGAGCAAACAATCTGCACAAGATAATGGACACACATTAAAAATCATAGTACAATAAAAAATGAGAATAGTTACATACATTTGCAACATACTATTATATGCAACGTTATTATTAATATTATTATTATTTTCTAAATTCCATGCAATTAGGCATGGATCAAGATATTTTTCTGTGCATAGTCAAAAAATTGCACAAGTGCTGTATAATGGTAATTAGTGATTTAGGAAAAAATGTAAAGCTCTGGGCACATTGTACTCAGTCCTGCCTTTACCCTCAGTAATTATGCCACTGTTTAAAATCATTAAGCTTACCTGACAAAACATTAATCAATAAATGCATAATGGAGACACTGAGGAACCCCATCAATGATGCTCAGCACCACACTGGGGCATAAACTTATTCTATGCCTTAGTCGTCACATCATATGCTAAGAATTCTCATCTCATTAGTAGTAGATCCTTGTACCACTCATTTAACTTTCAGTCCCATGGTCAGAGAATTTACTCAACACTGTTTCCAATGTCTTATTAAGAGTGTGACTTCATTTAGCTGCTTGACCCATGCTGTGGATAATACCATCCAGCTGGAGTCAAGAGATTTGATGTGATTTATGCAGTGAATATAGTTATGGAAAAGATCAAAGTTACCATACATGCTTGTCAGTACTTTTGGGAGCTCACTTTTCATGACAGCAAATCGATTACGAAAAGACATGTGAAGATTTTCAAGATGTCAACACAACATGACTCTCATGAATGTATCAAGGTTCAAGGTAGGTATTCACAACGGTGACCTTGTCTCTTTCCCCTAAAAAGAAAGTAGAAGAAGATATACTTGCCTGTCTCTGAAAACTGAGAACACAGATTAAATTCATGACGATACATATAACGGTTGTTTTGCATTCTTTGCACTCTTCCATTGTATAGTCAGGATTGCCATGAACTACAAACTAAGGACATTTTAAGTAAACAAAAAAAAATATCAGAAATTACAAAAAAACATCAATCTAGATTAAAATCTCTGCCTAGTTATTCTAAGGTGTAAACCATAAATAAGACCAGCCAGCTTGTGTTTTTTATATTTGGATACAGTCATGAGAGTCACGTTGTTTTGATTGCTAGTTCATATACTGTATATCATTCTCAGTAGGTATATAGTTTGAAATATAGAGCTTAAAGTAAGGCATTTAATTCTTTATTTTTTAGTAGTCCTCCCTTGAGTCTATGACCCATTGTCTTTTGGCATTGCAATTAAACACTTAAAAAGCATTTAGCAGATTTGCTAGAATTTTGTTTTGATCATTTTTATAAATTGGATTCAAATGCAATTAAATATATGTGAAGCGTAACATTAATGTTGTTTTATGTCTAGTGGTATACATCACCTCATCATTTAAAAAATGTATTTTCTTAAAGAACAAGTAACCAGAGCTCCTGCTGTTGTCCATTTTTTCTTCTGTGCACATGCAGTAGTGGAAGTTATCTCTGCCATCAATAGGGAGCGCGAGTCTACAGCAGGGTTTCACGTTACATTATTGTATTTCATACCTGCACTGCAAGTTGAATGACTACAAAAAACCTTTACCAGTTAAATGTGATCCAGCAGGGACTTGAAATGATTCAAATTTTGTCTCATACAGTATAAATATCTGTGTTAAAATACACCCATGTTCCCTGTCAGTGCTTTACAACGTGTGACATGCACTTTGTTGAAAAACTGAAAAATTTAGAGATGTACTGATATTTCTGCATGTCATTTATTGTATGATATAGTTTAAATATGTGCTATTTATTATTTTCTGTGTTGTTTACAGGATAAGGACAGCTCAGGGGCCACTGTCCTGCACCTGGCCTCTCGCTTCAGCCATCATGAGATCATTGATTGGCTGCTGAAAAGTGGGGAAGGGGATCCTACTGTTGCCACGGATACGGGGGCGTTGTCTGTTCATTATGCTGCAGCTAAAGGGGACTTACCCTCGCTCAGGCTGCTGCTGGAACACAGCCCACAGTAAGATCATACAGTGCAGACAGTTTTGTTTGGTTGATTTTAACCAAAGTATCAGGAAATCAAAATTTCTAGTGGAAGTGTAAAAATATATAGCCGAAATAGGAAAAACATTTAACTTTTATTATATTAACACACACACACGATAACGTTGTTTCACATTCATATTCCTTTATGTTCCTTTCGATTGACGGTTATTGCAAACTTTAATATTCAAACAGATTCTTATATTTTTAAAGCTTAGGGCAAATGTATTTATTACAATAAAGGAAAGTGCCGTATGAGTCTATGTATAATAGATTCATGTTAACATTTTTCTTTATTCTAAACCAATTTAACAGCAGTATACTTTTTAAGAAGCAGAAAGCAGAAAACCAGAGTTGTACATGTCCGTGCAAAATATGGTCAGGTGTGCGGCTGTGAGAAAGTTACTAGAGTGTTCTGGGTGGTTGCTAGGTGGTTACTTGCTCTATGATATTCTGCTGGTCTCTAGACATGGCTCTTGTTTTTCTGCAGTGACAGGAATTCTTTTTGTTCATTTAATCATCCAACAGGTAAAAAACAGTATTTGGGTGTTTAATATGAGCATTTGTCTGCACATTTATAAGCATTGCTTATAAAAAAGGATTGTTTATAGTATATGCAAAATATTTACTGCTTAGTAAACACTAATAAACACTAATTACAAAATCCACAGCAGCAATGTAGCAAACCTTTTTTAAAAGAAATAGTTAGGTTCTTCAGGAAGGGCTCTTGGTTTCAAAAGCCGCAAAGAGTATAATGATTTGAAAAGACTGATATGATTATGCCTCATTTCCTGCTCTGTATGAGGACTGATGTGTTTATTGCCATACAATCTGCACTGAAGCCTGCTGCCAAGATCAATGTCCACTATCATCAAACCCAATCAGCTATAGCTGCTGCATGTTTGTGGTGATACAAATGATTCTGTCCATAGTCTGTATAGAAAATGTATGTAGATGCATTAAACAAAGTTTGAATGAGTGCCACCAAATAATAGTTTTTAGTAGATTCAAGCACATGGTGAAAAACAAGCATGAATCTTGCTTTTGTTCAGCAATGTGATGGGAAAAAAGGTTAAATGTTTGTGATGGTCTGAACATACACTGACAGCAGATGATTCAAATTTAATTGTTTATCACACTCTTTTTTTATGGCAGGCATTTGTCTTGATCGAAGCAGACTTTCTTGATTAAACAACATTTATTTGAGTGTATTTCAGGTTGTTCCAGCCAGTGCTCAGGTGCTATTCTATTTCTACGGGAACAACAGCTTTACTGCAGCAGCAATCATATGATGGCTGTACTAATTGATTTTAAACGTTTTCTAGAGCCACCATATTGTGTATAACAGTTTCCCCTGTTCATAATAGTAATACCAAAATGAATCTGGTTAGAGAGGAGAGGTTTGAAAAAGAAGAAGGATTTGTGGCATCATCTAAAGAGGGAAACAACATTTTAATAATATGATTTGGAATAAAGCACACTTTTGAATCATACATAGTATAATTAGGAATTAACCAAGTTTAGTTTTATTGTCATCGTGATGTGTTCAGCATTTCTTTACAAACATCCACAATTTGGTTTGAGCAAATGCTTGGAAATACCCATTGAAAATGGTTTTTGCAGCAGTATAATATAAGAACCATTTGGATTCACTAAAGAACCTTTAAATGAACAGTTTTTCTTAAAATAAATACATAATGATTGATAAATACATTATAAATATATAATGTGAGGAGTCTGAAGAAAATTAACTAGTTAAATTAACTAGTTGCTAATCAGCTTGCCTATTATCAATGTTGGATAGTTAGTTATAAAACACATATTCTGCATGACCATATTCTGCACCCAATATCTAAACCTAACAATTATCCATTAATAAGCAGCAAATTAGTAATTCATAGAGCCAAATTTCATTAATAGTTAATACCTTAAAATAGTGTGACTATTTTTACTATTTCCGACTATTAAATACAGATTTTGTCTTAATAAAGACTCAATTAGCTGCTCCTCAATATATCGTAAGGTAGTTATTGAGTTTAGGTATGGGGTAGTGTTAAGGAAACTAAAATATGACCATGCAGAATAAAACAAAGTGATTTATAAGTACAAATAAACAGCAAATATGCTAGTAACATGCATGCTAAGCAACTGGTTGCAACTTGTGAGACTTCTATAATTTGACTATTACTGTCTTTGTACCCCTAATGGTGAAATGATTGCACATTTCTTCTGCTAGTTTAAGTTTTAATGCCCTCGATGCCCTTACATGGGAGTGATGGGGGATATATCCTTCCCTTGGGCACCAGCTCACCTGGAATCAGATCTATCGCGCAGTTCTTTGGCGATGTAGTGGTAAATGGGCAGCTCTCTTGGGGCAGAAGACATTGTGATAGGAGGTATAACTTTCAGGTATGTTGACTGACTGCTGCTCGGGGGGATTTCAATTGACGTGGAGTTCACTTTAAGAGATGCTCGGGAGATTAACGAGAGCTTTGAGAAGCAGCCTGGCCAACAGTGCTGACCCCATATAAGGATTTCCGCGGACGGCCAAGAGAGGATAGGATCATGCCTTACCAACCACGGGCACACTAAGAAGATATGTCTCCTCGATATGACTTTGCCCAATCTGGAGTAATACTGGCCCTGTCTGATACCTAATGCTCCGGTGGGTAAGAGGTTGTGCGATAATAGATTGAATCTGGTATTTCATGGGCGTGGGTGAGGTTTTGAATCCAAGTTGCTGGCAGAGATGCCCAGCAATAAAGTTGCCTGTGGAGCCAGAGTCGAGGAGTGCTGCCACTGAAATGGAGACATGAGGAGCAATAAGTGTCACATTAGCAGTAAGTGGCTTCATATTCTCAATTCTGGGCTGAATCGAACTTACCACAGGATGCGGATGCAGTCACGGATGAGGTGCCCACTACAGTTGCAGTACAGATCTTCTGTTTACGAAAGTGGACACAAGATGGAAGGTGAGTATAATAATAACAATATTTATTAAACACAGCAGTGGAGGAATAATAGGAGAGGAGTATGTATGTATGTATGTTAAGTAATCAAGTTCTTGGAGAGTTTGCCGGAGAGGATAATCAGATGATTACACAGTCTTTTGATATTCACAGATACAAGAAGACGCTGGAGGACCACAAAGACAATGGAGACACTTGGGAATGAGGCCACACACCACAAACACCAGGAAACCTGGAGATGAAGGAGATACACTGGAACGGAGGACAGCATTAAGGTAAGTATACAGGTGAGTATTTCTCAATAGCAAAGAGCTGATTCAGAAGTATGACAGTAATGGTCGGAGGGTTCCCCAGATCAGGGGAATAGGGGGGGCTGGAAGCCGAGTACACATTGAAATGGAGTAAGTCCTGTGGCTGCCTGACAGAGAGTTTTGGGCGTACTCGGCCCAGCCCAGGAACTGGTTCCAGGAGTCCTGGTGGCCATGGTAGAAGGTACGGAGGAACTGCCCTTCCTTTCCGTTTGGCCGTTGCCTGAGGATGGTAGCCTGATGTTAAGCTTATGGCCACACCTAGGAGTTTAAAAAAGGCTCTCCAGACTTGGGAAATGAATTGCGGACCCCTGACCGATACGATGTCCTGCAGGACTCCAAAGAGACAAAATACTTGATTGAAGCTCTGCCGTTTCTAGAGCTGTGGGTAAACCTTACAGAGTTAATACACATGTGTGACCATCAGAGGCTGGGAGATCCGTGATAAAATCCACTCCTAGGTGTGACCAGGGGTGTTTGGGGACGGGCAACAGAAACAGCTTTCCCGAAGGCAGGTGTCTGGCACATTCCTGATACCCCCTCACGTGCCTTCTAATGTCTCTGGCCATCTCGGGCCACCAGAAACGATCTTGCAGGAGTGGGAAAGTTCTGTTGGCCCCTGGGTGGCCAGTGCCCAGTGAGGTGTGGGTGGAGTGGATGAGTTCCATTCTTTCTGCTCAAGGAACAAACCGTAGGTGCTGGAGACAACCCGGAGGAGACACAGGAGCGGGCTCGGAGGTGACTGGAGGGGAAGTCCATTGAATGGGGCTCACAAACAGATCCATGGATAGAATGGGCTCTGGAACTTTGGTGTCGATATGGGACAGCGCATCTGCTCTTACATTTTTATGGCCTGGACGATAGGATATAGTAAACCCTAAATGAGTGAAGAACAGTGCCCACTGTGTTTGGTGTGGGTTTAAGCGTTTTGCCTCCTGGAGGTATTGGAGATTCTTATGGTCAGTCAGCACAACAAAAGGATGTATGCCCCCTCCAGCTAGTGTCGCCACTCCTCCAGAGCCAGCTTGATAGCTGACAGTTCTCGTTTTCCAATGTCATGATTTACCTCCGCCGGGCTGAGTTTCTTTGAGAAGTAGGTGCATGGTAGGAGTTGTGGAGGGTCCCCCTGCTGCTGGGAGAGTACAGCCCTGGCTCACCTGGAATCAGATCTATCGCGCAGTTCCTTGACCGATGTGGTGGTAAAAGGGCGGCTCACTTGGGGCAGAAGACATTGTGATAGGAGGTATAACTTTTAGGGATGTTGACTGACTGCTGCTCGGGGGGATTTCAATTGACGTGGAGTTCACTTTAAGAGATGCTCGGGAGATTAATGAGAGCTTTGGGAAGCAGTCTGGCCAACGGTGCTGACCCCATATAAGGATTTCCGCGGACGGCCAAGAGAGGATAGGATCATGCCTTACCAACCACGGGCACACTAAGAAGATATGTCTCCTCGATATGACTTTGCCCAATCTGGAGTAATACTGGCCCTGTCTGATACCTAATGCTCCGGTGGGTAAGAGGTTGTGCGATAATAGATTGAATCTGGTATTTCATGGGCGTGGGTGAGGTTTTGAATCCAAGTTGCTGGCAGAGATGCCCAGCAATAAAGTTGCCTGTGGAGCCAGAGTCGAGGAGTGTTGCCAGTGAAATGGAGACATGAGGAGCAATAAGTGTCACATTAGCAGTAAGTGGCTTCATATTCTCAATTCTGGGCTGATTCGCACTACAGTTGCAGTACAGATCTTCTGTTTATGCAAGTGAACACAAGACGGAAGGTGAGTATCATAATAACAATATTTATTAAACACAGCAGTGGAGGAACAATAGGAGGGGAGAATGTATACGTTAAGTAATCAAGTTCTTGGAGAGTTCGCTGGAGAATTAATACAGTCTTTTGATATTCACAGATACAAAAGACGCTGGAGGACCACAGAGACAATGGAGACACTTGGGAATGAGGCCACACACCACAAACACCAGGAGACCTGGAGATGAAGGAGATACACTGGAACGGAGGACAGCATTAAGGTAAGTATACAGGTGAGTATTTCTCAATAGCAATGTTCAAAGGGTGAGTCCAGCTTCATATGAACGAAATCGGACGCTGACTGTGGTGTTGTGGCTGTATTTGAAGTGCTTGTGATTAGGGTGCTGATGAATGTCAGGTAGCGGTGATCTGAACTCTGGAGATTCTTGTGATTGGGTGGGGGCAGAGCCTGGCGTGTCTGTGACAGTGTTATTAGGAAGGAATTTTTCATATAAATTTTCACACATTATACATTGTGTTTTAGGGTTAAAGTAAATGTGCATAAGCTTCATGGATGATGTCTTGGCAGAAAGTTGCTTCTGCGAAAAACAATCAATTCATTCTTAGTAAATCCTCTCTGAAAGTTTAATCAGGAAGAGAGATATTGCTTATTCTCATTCAGGTCTGTGTACTCTTTCTCAGTGGACACTGTCAGTATCACACAAGTGATAAACTAATGAGGTAAACAAATACTCTTGAATAGAAGCCTGCTATGTAGGAGTTTTCTGCATTGTTATGATAGGCTGGTTTTTGGAGGGTAGAGATAACATTCATAGAGGTCATAGGGGTCAAAGGGGTTAGGGCACGTGTATTCTGACTGTATTATCTTCTCTTCTTATTACAGGGAAGGTCTCTTGGTCAAGGGTCATGAATCTTGACATAGTCATTAAAAAATACATTACGTAGGTTATAGCATAGTGTTGTGGGATGATTTATAAACAACTTTCCATCACAATAGTTACAAATAAGAGATGATCTGCAGTAATCGATTTCTACCTAATTTGCAATCAAAATACACCGTTTTTACAGCATGCTTAAAGGCAAGTTATAAATAGTATTGCAATCTTGCGTTGTTACAGCTCTAGTCGTTATAAAGTAACAGAGTAGTTTACTAGCTAATCAACTACTCTTCAATGCCTCCTAGTGACCTACTAAAGTTGACAAAATTTGACAATTACAAAATTGAGAACATTTTAAAGTTGAAAGGCCTTGTTTCATACCAAAAGTCTGTCAACACGTTGTCAGTTTCTTTGCTCTGCGATATATTTTTCAGTAATTAGAAAATTTAAAGACACTATTAATTCTGTTAAGTGAAGTGAAGTGACTTGTGGCCATGTATGGTAACTCATACTTGGAATTTGTTCTCTGCCTTACCCATCCAACGTGCGCACACACAGCATTGAAAAGTGAACAACCACACACACACACACACACACACACACCCGGAGCAGAGGGCAGCCATTGCTGCAGCGCCCAGGGAACAGTTGGAGGAATGCTGTCTTGCTTAAGGGTCTCACCTGGTACTGAAGGTGAAGAGGGTGCTGGGAATTCACTTCCACCACTTACAATCCCTGCCGGACCAGGGACTTCAACTCATGACCTTTGGGTTACAAGTCCAACTCCCTATTCATTAGGCCATGACTGCCCCCTAAAGTTTAAAGGATCTAAAAGGAGGATAACCAACACTCCTCCCACAGTCCTCCGCTCTACCAGCTGAGCTATCCAATGCACCTGTTAAAGGTACCTGTTAAAGCAACACAAAATAGCTTGTGGCAGTGAAGGACTTGCATTTACCCTGCAATATGTAATAGAAAATTAAAAACTTAAAATTTATGCTTATGAGAAATGTTGTTTTCTTCTGCTATCTTACTGTCTTTTGTCTGTGGCAGGACACACCGAGCATTATCAACTCTGGTCAGACTGACTGCTCAATGGAGCGCGCTGTTGGCCTCATTAGGGTTTCAGTGTCTTTTGTGAAAGGATATGTGCCGGGACAGATGTAGATAAAAGGGAATGAACCAGCGATTTATGAGAAAAGATCAAATTGGGGTGTTGCTCATGTGTATCCTGTTCTCACAGACCGTGCAGGACATGCTGTGGTTCTGTTGTGATAAAGCCAATGGTTCACATGAATGCACTGGTCATAAAACTCAGTGTAGACATAAGGTGCACAAAGGGGGTGTTACACAACCAGCTAATGCAGATTAGGGGCACTAACTCGCTTTAATGACCTCATGTGTCAGAGTTGGGAGGATGGATTCTTGCTACTTTGTCTCATGGCATAAATGCACCTGGGTGCACTTTTAGTGAGACATGAAACACCAATATGGCCACACCTAGGCCACTAGATACCAATAACACGTACCAATAACCGCTGTTTCTAAAATAAATGAACACTAAAGGCAGTACAGTTTTTTTTATTCCTTTTGATATAAATTTACAGTTTAAATTAATAAAGCATAATTTTTGCACAATTTGGTTACTTGAACAAAATCATGTTAAGACTTCAAAACAATACTAATATGCTGAGAGATTTGAAAACCTAATGCTTTTCAATGTTAGCATTAGACATTTCCAGTTTCATATCTATGGGTTTTCATAGACGGTAGATTTGTTGAAAGACGAGGAGATCTGGTCCTAATCCTGTGTAACTACGGTTTGACAAGTTCACATCTGCATAAAAGGTAGTTGAAATGGCACGCTTGCTTCAACAAATGTGTTACTATAGTTTTGCATTTTTTAACACTTATTGGGTAGGTTTAGGAATGGATTTGGTGAAGGGCATATTTCCAACATGACATGACATAAGAGCATTAAAGTTTGGCGACAGTTCCTGGATATTTGAATTCTGAAAGTGCAATGAGGAACATATTTTTATAAGACCAGGTTGGTTTCTTATTTGCACAAGGTGTAAGAATCAAAGGTGACAGAGTTTTTGATGCATTTTTTTGTGAAATATGATTAACTATATTGAGAAACAGGGTAATATTGCTTCTTCACATTCTTGTAAATATTTTTTATTCACTAAGAAACTTCACTAACATATTATGTACTTAATGTAGAAAGTAAGTTCATATTCATGTAATAAATTAGAAATAACACATAACGCGCATAAAATACAGCAGAACCCAATAATCAGTTTTGTTGCATTAAGCAGACACTTTCATCCAAAGCAACAAGTAGGAGAGCACTTGTGAAAGTATGTGAGATTTGAAGCTTATAGTAGACAAGCTCAAGAGATGAGCTGCCTTGTGATTGGCTGAATGTAACAAATCAGAACAGAATCACAGAATTTATAAAAGGTTCAGTGCAGATGATGTACTTACATGATGCATTGTGTTTCTATATTCTGAAATTTTGCATTCCAATTAAGCAAAATGTTATATAAATTACTTATGCTGTTAAAAATTACAATAAGGTAAATTTAAGCCATAAGGAAAGTACTCTTGCATTTCAATCAATCAATTTTAATAATCTAAATCATATTGTTTGCAATTTAGCTATTTTGAAATGTAGTCATTTTTATAGTGAGGTGTTCATTTAAGAGTAAAGTGTTAATTTACTAAGGTATATACAGTATAATTTAGGATTTTTAAAAATACAGTATAATTTAGGATTTAAAAAAATATATATTTAACATCCAATTAAAGAGATTTTACCTTAAATGTACCCCTTTTTTGGTGTAACCTTATATATTTCAGTTGAGTAATATTGAATAACATTTTTAGCTTAGATGTTACTTTTTTTAAGCATACAATTTTTGTGTCTATATCAACTATAAATATTGAGCGGTTTACAAAAAGGTATAAAAGGGGGCATTTTTGTAATTTTTCTTAGTACAAACTGGTTGTTGTGAAGGTACGATGTATGGAAATATGTGATTTTTCCTTCAGAAATTTCTTTTAAGCCGCCCTCTGAGAGAAATAGTATCTTCCGATTCTTTTCTCTTTTTTCACTTTCAGTTTTGAAGAATCTGATTATCCACTTCACAGAATTGGAATTATACTTTCAGACTGTTGCTATTCTCAAAATTAGCTTCCAGACTCTCTAACCGGATTGGAGCACATGGAAATATGCTACTGGTACTTTATTCCAAATTCTCCTTTCGTCCAACTTCAGCCTGTCGCCATTACTTTGCATCATTATTTACAATTGGTTTACTTGTTCTTGTTTATCAAGTTTTTCCTCATGCAAGAAATTTAATGTAACAATTCAAAAAGCTCATCAACTGGCTTGTGAATAGGAGGTCAAGTGGGACTTTGTTGGTTGAAGTGCTTTGCTCTGCCACACATCTTCTGACAGCTGCTTCTGTTACCTTTTCACTCAAGCCTAAATTATTCATACAGGAAGGACAGCTGTGTCGCAAATAAGGCTGTATCAGGTCAGGGACCTTTGTGAACATACAATAGTGTTGTGATGTCATTACAAACATTGTTTCCGTAGAGTTGAAAAAGACCCAGACTCCATGAGTCTAAATTGTAAATTATGAAAATGATGATACATTATCAATATTCTACCTTGGCTTCATTGGTGAATAAAGAATCTCACTTGAATATGATTTTGTCTATATAAGAGACATGGAAATAACCAAAGTTTCAATGTTTATTTTCTTTGTAGTTATCTGTGTGTGTGTGTGTGTGTGTGTGTGTGTTGTGCTCTGGCCCCCCCACCTCAGCACACGGGTGACTGTGCCTGTTAGGGTTACACTCATGAAAGATTCACACGTCTGATCACTTCCTAATGACTGAGCCCCTGATTAATTCCTCTTCCTGTTTTAAAAATTCAGCATCTCTTTATTTTTCATTGGAAGCCTCTCCATCACAGTCATGTTTGTTATTTTGATGTGTTTGTTAGAATAACAGCACAGTTGTTCAGTAATGAGTCATACAGTAATGAGTCATACAGTTATGTCAATATCTACTGTGAAACATATACATAGTATGTGGAATTATTTGCATTGCCATATAATTGACCGCCTTGTTTTGTCTAATTGTTGAATTAGATGATTCCGCAGTCAGACTGTTTATCTGGTTACTGGAAGGTTTTAACGTTTTTTTTTATCCCTTGAATCTCTCTCTCTCTCTCTCTCTCTCTCTCTCTCTCTCTCTCTGTGTGTGTCTGTACAAAGAGAAAGAGAGAACAACATAATGCAATCTGACAAAACTAGAACATTCCTGTTATAAGCAAGACTGCATTGTGAGTGCACAACTTCAACAAAACTGCAGTGGGAAGTTGTGAACTAAACATCTAAATATCCATGTTACTGTTACTTATCAATATTAATATCAATATTACTGATATTATTAGCGTACTCCTTACTATGATGAACAGACAAAACAAATTAAATAAAAGTATGCATTGATAAACTTTTTAAAGGTAAATTAATCTGATTATCATTTTGAAAATGTTAATAAGCAATTTTAACCCAATTTTTATGTAAAAATGCTTAGCAATATTTATGTGTTACATTGGAAATTTTTAATGTTGGGTAAACTTTTAAGTACATTATACTGAGTGATATTAATTAACTACATGTACTTATATGGTTAGAGTTAGAATTAGGGTTTGTCTTGGGGTTACTTGTTTGTAGTTATGCATTATTAATTGTTATTATAATAGTAAGCACATGTAATATGTGTAACACCATCCTCATATGGCGGAAACCTTTAATATTGGAGGCACCATTTTGTGTAAGCGACTAATGTTGACTAATTTATTTATTACGTTGCCCTTGTGGTTTATGTTATATTGGTAAGACTAGCAGACCTTTGGAAATGTGTATTTCTGAACATCAGTGTGCAATTAGACATCCAAAAAGTCCGTTAGCATATCATTTTGCTAATTTTAGTCATTCAGTTTCCACTCTTCAATACATCGGCATAGAAGCAGTCAAGTGTCCACGGCCCGGTGGTGATATTAATAAGTTTGTCACGTAAGGGTGCTGTGAAGCGTGCCTTCGCGCCTCTCAGCGGGGCAAAGAGCGGAGGAGACGAAGAGGTTCGATGCAAAAACATTTATTTAAACTCAAAAA
>JAUMHI010000046.1:17055292-17079607 GCA_032359435.1 Enteromius unitaeniatus | reverse complement strand
CTCTTAGGCTGAGAAACTGGGACCAATGGAACCCACTATTTGCAGTTCTGAAACAGGATTAATTGAAAGCAGCTCTCCGGGCTGCACTACCGACAATGATGGAACAGGAGAAACAAAATATAGCTCACCTGATCTCTATGTTCGAGGCTTGCCATATTCCTTGTGAGTATGGAGATGAGGTGAAACTGCGGGGGTTTTACACGGTGCTGGCGCCCTTGCTGGTGGGTTAGGGACCGCGAGGGATTTTGGCGGTTGAATTGGCGTCCTCCTCCTCGAGCCGAATGGCGAAACGGGATCCGGAGAACTGACGTGCAACGTTGCTGGATCCTTGTCGGCTCGTCAATATGTCACGATTGAGACACGGGAAGGCATTCGGATCCATGAGCAACAATGTAAAACAAGCAAGGTCGATAACGGCAGACGGGCATATCAGAGGCAACAGCGATGAGTCAAACAGAGTCCATAGGGGCGAGGCAAGAGCGATAGTCAGAGTGCAGGCAAAGGTCCAGATCCAGAAAGGCAGAGAAACACAGAGGTAACACAGAAAAACACAGGTGGCACGACAACGGGGAAGACGCACAGTACATCCAAACATTGACGAGCGACTAACAAAAGGATATCCGGGGTATTTATACTTGTGACATAAGGGGCGGAGACATGAACAAGCAACAAAGACAGCAGACAAGGTAGGCGGAGACATGAGTTCATGATAATTAGTCCAATGGGTGAAAACAGACATAAAACAGTTTGCTGGAGCTGGAGTGCCATCAGCAGACTGACATCTCCAGCTGAACATGACAAAAAGTTTCTACAATCTAATTAGGTTGCAAATAAAAGGTCAAAGGAGTGTATATTACAAGAAAATACTATTTCAGGCATTTTACTTAAAAAATATACATTTAATTCACTGTTTCTTGTCATTTATCTGTCATTTTTTGAAATTAACTAAAGTAAATTCCCACCAATCTATTTTCAGTGTAACGACGAGAGGGTAAATGATGAATGTCTTGTTTCTGTCTATTTACAGTTTAGCTTTGACACAATCTGCACTGTAACAAGTGCTATATAAATCATGGTGACTTCACTAGACTTGACTTGAAGTAATCCTAAGGAGTTTAAAGAGAAACATCTTAGACAGTTAACTTCGAAATCCAATATCCGAGCCGTCCTAATTTGTATGTCAGCAATTGTCCCATTAATTCTCCAGAGCCATAAAATTAACTCTGTAATGAACATGCACAATTTGATCCAGAATACATATCAGCATTTCATATGGCCCCTTTCTGCTATCAGATCTAATCTTCATTGAGCCAATTAGATGCCCAGTGGGGCGTCTGGCCACTTGATTGAACCAGATGGTGCTCCTAATGTCCCTCTGGGTAATGACCCATTAACACTGACATGCGTGTGACATGAAAAGCACCATATGCTGGAGACATTGATGATGAGGAGGAGGGGAGGGGATAAGGGGCACGTGTGTGGCACGCGTCCAGGAGGCAGGGGAACATAGGGTGAAAGGTCAGGGCTTGTTTACTCAGTGTCAGTTGTAGGGGTGGTCTCTGGATATGGTGAGTGTGACGGCTCTTAGCTTAACAGATGTCCTTTCATTCCAGCAAACCATTCAATTAGATCTGTTTATGTATTCATTACCAGCTGCACTGCATATGGTGGGGCGTAGTGGGAGGTATGTTGGTCAGATTAAGTGTTTTGGGGAATTGCATTTGTTATGTTATTATTCCTATGACCATTTTACTGTAAAATGCGATTTTTAAGTGGTTTTTAACTGTAAACCCTGACATATGAAATAATAATCAGAAAGTTAAAATATGTTTTAGCTAAGAAAGTTAGCTATGTTAAAAATTTCGACAGTTAGTCAACTAAATTTGTTTATTTAAATGTAGCTAAAAAAATTGCAACCACTTACCTTAAAAATGTTTAAATTCAATTAATCAATTTTCAATGTAATCTGTGGTCAAAAAGCATGTAGAAGATAGCGTACACATAAATGTGACTAGAACGATTTGTCAGAAGTGATGATTTATATTATTTATACAGTGATGATTTATTATTATAATATTTGTGTTTTCTTACACACACTTCTTGTTTCACTCTAAAAAACATTGATTCATCTACAGGGGTCATATTATTGTCACATTGTTATGGCTGTCTGTTTTTGGAGCTTCCAAATTCTGCCAGCCATTGCACTTGCAATATGTGGACTCACAGGTTCTTTAAGAATGGTCCTTAACATCCAGGACCTCATGAGGTTGAGCAAATGATGAGAGCATTTTCATTGTTGGGTAGTAAATACTTACACATTTAAAATCTGCGGTGCTCCTCCCTGTTCTCTCGACAGGGTTCTGCACTGTTGGAGGAAGCAGCTGACACAGCGCCTGCTCCAGAGAATGGGACAGGAAACACAGAGGATCTACCCCTTCCTCCTCCACCACCTCCTCCACCCGCCAGCACCTTCATCCCGACTCCTCCACCTCCTCCACCACTTCCTTCAGAGCTGCCCCCTCCTCCTCCACCAAGCAGCTCCGCACCGGCTCCTGCTCAACGCCGAATGTCTTCTTCCTCCAGCAGTGAGTACTGATCATCCTCTGCTTAAGCACTCTATAGGTAAATAGCAATATAAAGTACTTAAAGAGGTCATGCATTCAAATTATTAACTTTTAATAGTTTATTGAACATTTTGTGAGAATTTTGTTTGACATCAGCCAGTGCTCCACACAGAGATCTGATCTGATCATAATTTTTTATAGGAAAAATATCAAAACTCTTTGGTCATTTTTGAGCGAGATGCTAATGGTCTAATCAGATTCAGTAATCTATGCTGAGCTGAAGCTAAAAGTGCTACCACCAGATTGGCTGAATGGATTTGAAAATGCTAAAACTCAACTGTTTAACTGTTGGGGAGTTGGAAAAAGAGCCTATTTAAAAAGAAAATATAATAGTGGAGCGATCCTCAGTACTGTACTGTATATAGTACTGTAGCTTTGCAGGTAGGTTCCTGAAGCATCTTGGAGACATTGGCACAGTTCTTCAGGATTTAATCTGTCTCAGTTTGCTTTGTTTCTCCATGTCATTCCAGACAGACTGGTTGATGATCAGATCAGATCTCTGTATGAAGCACTGACTGTCGTAAGACAAAAGTCTCACTGGATTATTACAAATAGACAGAAATTTACCACTGAATCACTACAGCAAAAGATAGAAATAAGTAACTGACCTAAAACCTTTTTTTTTTAACTAGTGAAAATACTTGTGTTGTTATAATTTTGGCCAACACTGTACTCTGCCATTCAGTGAAACTGAGCTTAAAAATAGAAAAAAAATTGTTGTGCCTATATGATGGCATTCATACTAACAGCAATTGTAGTGAAAAGTGATCGAAAGCCTTTCAGGGAGAGAGTTAGCGTTTTGAGGTGATGTGATCGACAGAAACCATTTGCGATGCAACAAAGTTGACCACGGCTCAGCTTTAAGCAAATCACGTTGCATAATAAGCAGCGATGCAATGTGGCAGCTACTGATGGGAGTGATCTGCACCTGATACAGCTGGATATACTGATGAAGAAACACTTGCTACCCCAACAGTACAGAGATTTGGCCTGATCTTTATGAATTTAACTATTGACAATGTGAATGCTACTAAAGACTCATAAAGGTCAAAAGTTATAATTGACTGATCTATTCATCTGTGGAACAATTCTCAGGGGTTATGCGATCGACACTTTTTAATCATGGTCACAAAGTGATGACAAATACATCCTTGTTATGCCACTGCCCTGACAGATTGCACACAATAGAGTACCGGTCAAAGGTTTTTTAATCTTTTTTATGGTGTGTGTTTTGTTTTTGAACTAAGTTTCTTATAGAATATTGTGAAATATGTTTACAATATAACTATTTATTTTCAAAGTTCTTTGATGGATAGAAATGTCGATAACACTTCATTTTGGGTCTCTTACCTAGTTGCTTATTAGCATGAATATTACTAGAATATTAGCCATTTATTAGTAGTAATTAAGCAATTACGAATGCCTTATTCTGCAGGCCTTATTCTACATCCCTAATCCTACCCAATACCTAAACTTAACAACTACAGGAATTAATTGAGGGAAAAGACATTGTTAATAGTGAAAAAATGTCCCCTATTCTAAAGTGTTAAAACAAAATTTCTTCAAAACATTTACAACCCGAGGTTTCCACAAACAAAATTTAGCAGCAAAAAAGTTTTTTTAGAAATTACAGAAAAAACAGAAATCTATCTTGAACAGCTAATCAGCATATTGTAATGATTTCTGAAGAATCATGTGACGCTGAAGAAGTATGATGCTGAAAATTCAACTTAGGAGTACATTTTTTAAATTAATTTTAAATAGAAGACAGTTATTTGAAATAAATAATGATATCTAACAATCTTACTATTTTTAATGTATTTTCAATCAAATAAATGCAGCCTAAGTCAACTGAACACTGTAAAATTTTCAGGTATGCAAGCCTAGAAAAGCTCTCAAAAGTGCAAAGAAACTTCATAAGCAACTGATGATTCATTGGGCCAAGATTTAAAGCAGTGCACTGAGGAACGAGACTACCAAAACAGCCTTATTAAGTACAGTTAAAGCAGCCTAAAATAATCTAGTTGTGCCCATTATGCAAAATCCAGGATGCACTTGTACTCCTAAAGAAATATTACTTGAGATTGGCTTTAAAGGACTGTTTTGGTCAAAACTATTTTCTGTAGTAATCAGCAGCCATGTCAAAGATGATATCAATAGTATTTACTGAAATTTAGCTTGTATTTAGTATTTAGCTTGAAATATTTCCATCATATAAAGGCAAACATTGGCAATTTAAAAATTGTATGTGGTAATATGACAGAATGTCTCGGATGTTATCAGACTGAATGTTTTACACAGAGAAAATCCCTTTATTTAACCTATTTAAATATTCAATATAAAAATATTTAACATGACTGGTGTGAGTGCATTGATGTCAAACTTCGGTTTACGTATCGGTATTTGCTTAGATCTTCAGTCATGGGTGAATGTGCAACCAATCTAACATCCAATGTAAAATATTCATGCTGTTTAGTCTGCAATCCTAAACCGTTTATTCAAAGCAGATGTTGTGGATATCAGTAGACCTGTCCATGTTCAGTCCAACTCTCAGTATCATCAAGTGCTCTCCGCAAGCACAAGATGGAAGTCTTAGAAACAGCCATAAGGTAAAGCGGAAAAAAAACGAAGTTCCAACCAGTTAATGTGAGATCTGGCCGCTTGCTCCTTCCAATGTCTGTTTACGAATTAATGCGCATGGGCTATTGTTACTTTGAATCGGTTTTGTGTTCTGCCATTTACTTAATTGTTCTTCCTCCAAGGGATACTTGACATGTCTTCGGGACAAGACAATATCCGTGATGTGTTATGTCAGGGAAATGTAGTGCTGGCTATGATATTATACTGTCCTTTTGCACATTGCACACCTGATTTCCTGGTTATTCTTGCAAAAATTGGTTTTAAGGTGAAATCAGGAAGCTCTTAATTCAATCATCATATTTAAGGCAGCTAAGATGAGACAAGATGAGAATTATTGCAGACTTGGCGACTTTAAAAAAAATAAATATTCCAAACATTTTGACTGGTAGTAGCACTCAATGATAAAACGGGTAATAGTCACTCATGTTATAAAACATAACAACCTGTTAGAAACCACCCAACGCATTCTTGCCGCCATTTAGCAATTTTATTGCAACCATCACAACACAACAAAGCAACCACCTAGCAATGCTGTCATATCTGTCCTGAATTTGATGAGACGTTACCAAGATGACCTATCAACCACTTAGAATACCCTACACATATTAAAAGAATTCAGAACACCTTAGCAACTGCATAGCATATACATAGCAACTAAATAAGTAGTAAAGAGGCGAACAGGTTGCCTAAACAGCATTGTGTTTCAATGTGTTTTTTTTGTTTTGTTTGTTTGTTCATCTCCTCTCTTTCCATCCTGTATTTGTCATCCTCTCATCCTCTGCATCTATCTTCACCACACCTGTTTGCCTGGACCTGTCTCTCACTCTGCTTTGCATGGACTCTTTCTGGCTTTACATATTCTTCTGTTCTCATGATGCAAAGAAGGGGCTCTCTCTTCTAAGCATCTGTCTCCTTCTGTCACTCCTGCTCCAGAAACACTTCGGCAGAGGAAGAGTAAGTATTTTCCCCAGCCTCATTATGTGTGTGTGTTAGTATTTATGTGTCATTCCTTACTCCAATTCTTCTCTCAACCATCATCGAGAGATTTGAGTGTGTTGTTTATTTGGCTACTGGACACCAAGCTGAATAAATCTAGTACTTTCAATATTACCATGAACTTATGACTCTCACTTCAGATAGCCAAAGAAACCACAGAACCCAGAGTGATTTTTCTGTGATCTCAGTTGCGATCAGCCCACAGATTTCCCAGATGCTGTGGGGACTCTGCCACATCAGCTGTGATGGTTTATATAGCTACTGTGATTGATGTGCGGCGAGTGAGGTCATTTTGTGGCCTACCCCACTTTATCACAAATACAATGAAGTCAATATGAAATGACATTCACAGTCAATTTTACTGATGTGTTTCTAAAAGTGTTGGAGTTAAGTAAAATTAATGCATAACATTGCATTACATTACATTTGCTGTACTTTTTGTCTCTTGAGGTGGGCTTGTTTCTGTACTTTTAATAACAAAAAACCTATACGTTTTATTTTTGACAACAATAAAGGCCTTTTCACGTCAAATGTGAAATTAATAGGCCTCAGGCTGAAGGAAGAAATTTTGCACCTTACTCCCTTGGATGGAACTTTTCAATTTTGTAAATAACTGTTTAAAGTGGGTGTGGCCATACCAGAATGAAGCCAGGTGATTGGTTGAGAACTAAGAGGGCTTGATAACGTCAGAAAATAAGGAAAGTTGTTTTAGACACAGAGATAGCTATTATATTGTCATGAAAGTTAATTTCATGAAATGCAGGGCACTGGTGAACCACACACAATAAGATTCATAAATTAAGTAAATATGGTGTGAATTTTTATTTCATGTTGACTCATCCTTTTAAAAATCTTTGTGGAATCAAACCCATTTAACATTTCGAATAATCTGTTGAGTTTATGAGCAGTTCATCTATTAAAGTGCCATGTTTTGACATAAGTCTGCGTATAGTGAGTCATGCTTAAATGAATGAGTATAAAGGTGTGTAAACAGTGGGCGGCCTTATTGACTTGCTCTGCCGTCAACACAGCTCCTTCATCCTGCGCCACATCATTCTTCACTACACACAGCTATTGTGAACATCCTGATCCTCTTTTTTCTGCTCATATGCAGGGATAAGTTTTTCTGATTGCCTTTGTTTAAGTTATATTAATGAGATATTTAGTTACAGATCATAAATGAGGATTTGCCAAGTCAAGGTTGAAGGTAACGTATATTGTGTTTGTATTAAGCTATATGATTATTTTAACTTGCAATAGGTCATGCTGGACAAAATATATTAAAATGTGATAAATTATGTTTTGATATTTTCTTCATTCTTCATAGCATTCTTCCGAGTATTTAATAATTTTTTTTTTACGTAAAACTGTGCAAAACTGTGTATTTGTAATCTGGGCCATATTTTCTTGTGATTTGCGAGGTTTTGAGGATTAGGACAACCTGTGTATGTCAGCACTGATAATAATTAGAAATATTTCTTGAGCAGCAAATCAGCATATTAGAATTATGACACTGTAGACTGGAGTAATGATGTTGAAAATTCAGCTTTGATCACAGGACAATATTATAAAAAATATTTTTTAAATATGTAACAATATTACACAATCTTACTGTATTTTCGATCAGATCTGTCTAATTTAAATCGTTTCTACCACATTACAGTTAATTAGTTTCAAAATACTTCAGAGTTTGCATACACACAAACATATAGTTTTGCTTTTGTATCTGTGTATTTTATGGCTAGGTCCATTTTATTAATTTTCATTTGTTTTTGTTTGTTTTTCTTAGCTGGTCTTGTTTGTTAGTTTTGAAGAGGTTTTCTATAAGCTAATTAGGACTAGACCAGATTTAACCAGCTAAGAGTCCATCTAAGTATGGTTTGTTTGTTTGTTTATTTATTGTGGGGAATGTTTTTGCATGGTCAATTGTAGGATATGAATGGATTTATAAGCATCTTATGAAAAGATCACCAGCATAAATGGGCTTTTTCCAGGCCTGTGGTTCTGTCACATTTATGTGTTGCTCAGCGTGATGTGAGACTCTGTTAATCCACTTGCTCGGCCGTGAGCTGGAGAGCTAGAGGACGGCTGATCGGAGGAAGAAGTGTGAGTCAGGAGGAGGGTCAGTGAGAGTGAGGAGAGGACGTAAGGTCAGTGAGTGGACTTCAAATCCAGCTCCAATTTGGCAGCCGTCTCTTGTCAGAGTTGATTACTGCTGATCCGTTCAGACTTCCCCCAACTGTGATGAGCCATCGGCAGTTAGAGAACGCAGTGGTTTTTGTTCTTGTGGGAAGAGAGGAGAGTTTGTAGATCTTCTCCCAGTCAGAGAAGACTTTTTCATGACCACAGCAATGACAAAACAATAGCACGTCTAGTACGAGAAACTGTGGGGATTTAAATCAAAAACAACAGGTGATGTACGTTTATTTTATTTTTTCTTTAGCAATATAGTGTAGTTTATTTCAGTTCATAATTTGAAGAAGAAAATAAATTATATTAATCATCTGAGTAGATTTACAGTTTACATTCATATATTTTAATTATTATTTTCCTATGTATGTTTCATTTATTTATTTGTATTTTTAAACAATTTATTTAATTAGTGTTTTTAAGTGTAGATTTATTTATCTATTTATTTATATTTAGAAAGTCTTTTTGTGCTTTGCTGGTGTATTAAACATTCTGGTTATATATAAATGTATTTTTTCTCCTAAATATATATATATTTATTTATTACATTTTTTCTTCCTGTTTTTATCTTTTACATTGTTACTTTAAAATGTAAATATAAAGTGGATAAAATCATAAGCAGCAGAAGGAATGTGTGGATTTTTTAGAGATTGTTGAAAGAGTACAACAACCTTTTGTTTCCTGGCACTATAATGTATTATGGGACTAAAGCAGAGGCCACTTTTGGTCAAGTAGATTATGTTATATAACTGTATCTTTAATTGAATGAGTTCCATATTTTCACATCATAAGTCTCATAAAATCCCATTTGTCCTCATTTGTCAGCCACAATTGTTCTTTCAGTTAGATTCACCAAATTTGCTGTAAAGAATTATGCATATTATATTATACACAGCAGTGGTCAGAGCAATTGAATATGTCGTAGATGTGAAACCATTTTATTAGTTGAAACTTCAACAAAGGCCTGATCTTTTCTTTGTTCGTTTTTTTCTTGAGCTTTACCTGAGTCTTTTCTGTTTTTTATACTTTATTCATTGAGTGGATTAATTTCATTGGTAACTATTTAGTACCAACATATGAGTAACTGACTGCTTTAGACATTTGTTTAGACGTCTGGGGTTTTGAATTAAATATTTAGTGGAGAAGCTTGTCCGGTGTGTCTTTCTCTTTCTCTTCATGCATCCATCCATCCTGGCTCAGTTTCCCTCTGTCTTTATCACAGGCAATAAATCCTTCAACATGATGTCCCCCACTGGAGATAATTCTGAGCTTCTGGCCGAAATTAAAGCTGGGAAGAGTCTGAAGCCAACACCTCAGAGTAAAGGCTACACGACCGTCTTCTCTAACAGCGGCACAGCAGGGAACAATGTAGGTCACACTCTTGCAATACAAGGCTATCATAATGTTTTACTTATGAGCTTGCTTTGAGCTGTATGCTTATTTCTAATGGTAAATTTCATAATTAAAAGTACATGAAATGAATTATAGGGGTTGTCTACTTGTAACCTTTAATCTCTCATTTGAGCGTGACTGCTGTTTGGATTGAGATGTGATGTAATAGTGTATTCAATAGAAGCAAAAGTTAAATGATCAAATTGGATATGGCACATAGATAGCATTGAGCAGAAATCCTTGTTATGGTCTTTGTTATTGAGGTACGTGAGAAAAGATTTCTGTAAACTCTGTAATTTATTATTTCCTCATCTTATTATTTATATATATATTATATATACAAAAAATTATGAACACAAAGTATCAGGATATAATGTTGCAGTTGGAGCATTATAAGAGTGCAGCTCTGTGATCTGGCACCAAATCCATTGTCCAAGATAATTCAGGCAGACTAGTGTGAGGCTTGTGTAACTCAGTTATGGGTGATGCAATACAATAGCACACATTTATTAAAGTTATATAATTGAGGAAATGACAGAGGAACATTCAAAGCTTGTTTAGCTACCTTAATTTCAAGAAGTACATCAACAGAAAAAAAAGTACAAAAGCTGTCTCTGGGATGGTATAAAGGTATACCTTTGTATCTTATTTACCCCTAAAAAGTATTAGTAGCCAAATGAAACTTCCTAGTGGCTACTTTTGTACACTTTTTCTGAGAGTGCATGGCAAAGAACTCAAACAGCCAAAGAAAAAAAACAAACAAACAAAAAGTCAAACAGTCAAACAAAATTAATATTAAAATTTTCCTCCATTCTATGGTATATATTAATTATATTAGTTTTCTGTCTAGCACCGTATAAACCTGCACTGTATAAAGTGCTGTATTAATAAAGGAGATCATTATAAGACTAGAGTTGTTTAGATGAGATCATTAGATGCAGAGATAGAAGGGATTATCCATAAATTTCTATTTTTAAGAATGTTTTTATTTTTATCCAGTTGTGACCATGTGTATATTTTTGGAACATTCTATTCTGATGGTTTTAACATTCAGGGGGAACGTCCGTCGTCACCGCCAGAACCTCTGCCAAAACCCCAGCCCAACAACACCCAGTCTACAAAGCCAGAGTCTCCACCGCCTGTTTGTCCTCCCACGCCACCCACTCCCACGACCAGCGGCGGGTCGCCCCAGAACCTGCCCACCTCACAGAGCAGTGAGAAGCTCGCCGTCAACGGGAATACTCCTGCTGTCCAGAGCAAGTCCAGCGTGGTGGACGTGGAGAGTCTGGTGCCCACACATGATGAGCAGGGCCGAGCTATTCCAGAGTGGAAGAGGCAGGTGATGGTGAGGAAACTACAGGTGAAGATGCAGGAGGAGGAAGAGAACAAGAAAAAGGTAAGTGATGAAGCAGTTAGATGTTGTAAACACAAGCTGAGGCAGTGCATCTCTTATCCAAAATGTCAACATTATTCCAGCTTCATAACATACTTAAAGACCCCGCGGCATCAAAATGTAACTTTTGTAGGTTTCCAAAAATAACATTTTCATCATCCTCTACTCAAAACCTGTATATGTTTCTTTCTTGTGATGAACACAAAAGAATATATATTTGAAGAATGCTGGTTGATATCCCCCAATGACTTCCGTAGGATTTCTTTCAATGCTATGGATGTCAATGGAGACCAACAACATTTTGGTTCTTCACAATTTTTCTAAATATCTTGTGTTCAACTTATGAGAATGAAATAAGAAAAGAAAGAAGCTTTTGAGCTTATATAGTTTTCCCTCAATATACTAATTTGCTGCTTATTGATAGTAAGTAGGGTAGTTGTAGTAGTTATGCCTAAATATTGCATTTGGTATTGCATCTGACATTATACATAGCAATCTCACAACATCTGAGAGAGAAAGAAAATAAAGCTGCAATTACCCTTTTTTTTATTTATTAATGGGAAATGGGCTTCCATAGTTACGGGATCTAAAATATGGCCATGCTTTAATTTGTATTTTATACATTTTAATAAATAGCAGTATGCTAGTAATATGCATGGTAATAAGCAACTAGTTAATAGTGATTAGGTTCCTTAAACTAAAGCGTTACCATAAGTCTTTGGTTACAATGTTTTTCAGTAAAACTTTAGAATAGGGAACACTTATTCGCTATTTCCTTCGATAAATTCCTAATTTGTCACTTATTAATAGTTAGTAAGGTAGTTGTTACATTTAAGTATTGGGTAGGATTAGGGATGTAGAAGAAGGTCATGTAGAATAAGGCATTAATATGTACTTAATTACTACTAATAAATGGGTAATATTCTAGTAATATTAATGCTAATAATTTATTATTTGTTTCTATATGAGTGGGGGAGATGCTGGTATATTCATTAATTCTTTTGTTGCAAGCTGTGGATTTTGATTATTTACTTTTTTTATTTTCCTTTAGAATGTTAAACCAGGGGAAAAATATTAAATATTATAAATATTGCCCCACTCCCTCTTTCAGTAGGATATCTATCAACGGAGGGGAGAAAATTATGTGAAGGCATGTTATGGGGTCTTTAAGTGTGTTAAATAATCGTTATGTTTGGAATAGCATACTAACATACTACTGTTCGTACTACAGTTTGTGCACCAGATGTATTCTGTGCACAATATGCAAATTGTCTTTATACACACAGTGCACCTTAACTGACCTTCCATTTTAGTTGTGATGAATTAAAGTAATATAAGATATTTTAAGACTTCTAAAAGTTGTGACCTTAAGATATTTCATTTAAAATACAAAATAGCCATATTTAAGCTAGTGTGGCCTTCTGAACATAGCCAGTCTCACAGTTCATACCAGTTTATTTATATTTTTAAATGTTTATCTCCAATGATGTTTATAAAAATGAACTTATACTATTTAACTTGAATACGAATGGAACAAATGGAAATGAGTGCATTTTCTCAGCTTCTGACATCAGCACTATCCTCCTGTAGTTTTAGAAGTGTGAACTATAGTATTACCTCTTTAGATTTAAAAAAAAGTTTATGATTTCAAATGTACAGTATATCTGTGAAATTGAGGTTTGATCTTTCTACATGGAGGATAGTGGAGGAGTGGGTGTCTGCATGGGGGATTTTTGAGTTTACTTTTAAAAAACTATATGCAAAAGAATACGCATGTGATCTTTCACTTTTCCATAAATTATAAATATTTGTTCAAGGAACATTGTTTTTCATGACATTATGTACCAGTATGATAGGCCAGATTAATTCCTTATTTTTGTTTATATGGCATTATTGAATCCCTTTTGCTGTCTACTCTTTTCTTGCATATATTTTCATTTATTGTAAACACATCGAAGTGTACCTCTGGCATGTACTTGACTGCAAAGTCAAATGGGTAAAACAAACATACAGTTGCTGCAGTTACAGTTGGCTCCGATTTGTAAAACTGGACCTTTAAGAGTTTGATATTACTGCTCAGACAAGGTTTTCAGCTTATGGTAAGTCTATCTCTGAAAGCCAAAAATAAAACTCAATCTTCAGTTTTGGTCTGGGTTTCATCTTGGGTGGGGTTTCAAGTGAGTGTTTTGCAGTGCAGTGTGACATTTGGTTGACTTTTCCTTTACTCCGTGTTGAGTGATGCAGTGTTTAATTTGGGGCTGTTGTGACCATCTCAAGACAAGCCTAAGTGTGTTTGACACTTACTAAGAAAGTATTAGTTGAATGTGGCTTACAGGCGATGGTGCATGACAGCTCTAAGTTTTTACATGGGGATTCAGTGGTGTGATGCAAAGCCCCTTCACACTGCAACTGGAGCTTACAGCATGAAGTGCAGTTGGTCATCTTGCTCATTGTACTCATTAAGCGCTTTATTTTATATCTTATACCTTCATACATCTTGTAAACATTCTGAAAGTGTCTCCGTATTTATTTATTCTTTTTTTAGATCATGTGCAATTTTAGATCAATGTAATTCACAGATAAAGTACACATGAATTTCACGGTTAAAGGAAACTTCTGGGTAATTTTCAAATGATTGTCTATAAGCACAGCATCTATGGCAGGCTGTGGAATTACAGAAATTAAATTTAGACTTGTACTCAGTTTGAAAATTTGATTTGGAACGTATTTTAAATACACTTGCAATATACAACACTTACTTTAAAATACACTTACAATGAAGACTAGCAAACAAGTGGCCAGCCCTGTATAAAAGTATATACCTAGTTTCAGTATTATTGCCATAAGTGTTTAACATTAGGGTGTCATGAAATTCTTGTTACATACCAACCCTCTCTCTGTACAAAATGTAACCTCAGATTGATTGATATCTGCACAAGCATATCAGCAAGAGACATAACATATCAGCTCCATGCATAAACAAAACGTATTTACATGAAGCTGAGTTATGCACACTCTGTCCACAAATATTATGCTGTTTAACTCTTAACTCCAAGTAGCCCCTACTCAAAATGGGAGTTTATGCAACTTCATAGCTCAAATATTAACTAATAAGATATTCAAGTGCTTTAAAAAAAAAAAAAAGCCAGGTTGATTACACATTCGCAGTGTAAGTGTTTTACTGCTCCTTTTAAGGAAGTTCCTGCTCCTTTTTACCAACTGAGGATTAAATTGAAATTATTGTTTGTAAAATTTAACAGCATGTCACTGATTGTGACCATAGGCAATCATTTAAAAGCAACCCAGAGTATTTTTAATATATTTGCCCTTGTACCACAAAAACAAGCATTAAGTAGCACAGGTATATTTACTGACCCTTAGGATCTATTAAACATGTTAGCCTGGACCACAAAACCAGTCATAACACAAACTTATACATTTCAAATAGTTTTGCTAGACTCAGCTACTATTTTTTTCTGCCCTGAAGCTTCTTTTGCAAGTCAACTCAGTCAAAACAAGGCAGTATCATCGCACCACTAAATTCATGTAAAGTTTGAAACATTTGGGGTGAAGAGACTTTAAACGCGTGTATGTAACGCATCGGATCCACAGGCTGAAGAGCACCCCACCTCTGTTTTTGTTTCCTTCTATATCCTCCTCTGAACCTACTTTAGTTTGCTGCCAGCGGATACTATCAAGCCCAAGACTGGCATTACTCACACGTGCACAATGCTATACTGGGTCCATTTGGAGAACTGATGACAGAGGACGACCTCATCCGCATCGAGAAGCAGATCGAGAACCTCCAGGTCATGCACAAAGTGACAGAGGTTGAGAAAGAACTGGAACAGCTGGAGCAAGAGCTGAAGCAACTCCTACCCGTGTCTGCAGCCTTGAACCAAGACCACTTCTCTGTCAACCCCAAACAGGTTCATGGGCAAGCAGAAGACTTGCCTGCCTGGTGCAGCAAGATCTCCACGCTGCTTAAAAGCATGGCCATTCTGCTCGCCACTTTGGGCGGAAAGGAGATCGATATTCTGGAAATGATCAATGAAGGATATACATACGAAGGTCTGAAAAGTGGAAAAAGCCAGACAGGCATCTCTAACTCTGGAAACATTGGCCGATCGCAGTCATTCTCCACTCGAGAGGAGGTGGAGAAGGAGATTAAGCAGTGCGGCGTATCTGTGAAGAGCCTGAAAGCCAATTACGAAATTCACAGCCAGTCAAAGTACGAGGACGACAAAACAAATCGCATATACAAGCGGACAAGATCTTTGCCCGCGGTTACTGAATGCAGCTACCCATCAGAGCCTATCTTGGAGGACGAGTTGCTGTTCTCTTTAAGTGAGAGCCTCTCGCAAGGCGGAGATGGATCACCGATAGATCAAGATTTGCCATTGGTGAATGAGGAACCTATAACACAGTCCCATGTACCTTTGACATACAATGGGCCTGGACCATCTGACTCAGAGCATCATGATAGTGCTATAAACCCACTAACCTCAGAGCACACTACAAACCCACTAACTTCAGAGCACCCTACAAATCCACTAACCTCAGAGCACCCTACGAACCCACAAATCTCAGAGCATCTCACCCGCAGTCTAGAAGTGCAAACGGACCTGAGCTACGTCCAGGAGTGCATCGAGATGCGCAAAGAGAGGATTGTGTTTCTGTTCCTGGAGCACTGGAGGAAGTATACAATGACTGAAGCCTACAAGTGCTCAGGAAGAGGGAAAACACTGAGCGTGGAGGAGAACAACTCCCATTCCCTGTATTATCACAACCTGCCAAAGCCCGACAGCCCGATGCAAACAGAGGATGACCAGCTGCTGTACTTCATGAAACAGAGGCAGGTTGTGGGAAATCTTCTTGGCCACTGGAGGACCATTATGAGCCAGGTGCCCACACGACAGATCCGCAGACTCAGTCGAGCTCAGATGATCTACTGGCCCGAGCACTTCCTTCCACACATCAATGGGTCTCCGGTTCAGTATGAGAGTCTTACTCTTGACCTTTTCATGCTAGGCTACTTCCAGCTCCTGGAGATGAACATGTCGCGCACTGAACGGAAGTTTCGCCACTTGCTTTGCTACGAGATGTTCGACAGACTAGGAAGTCACCCATGGGAAGTAATCCGCCAGTTCCACCGAGAGGTCATGGAGAGCATTGAGAGCGGGAAACGCGATTGGTCGGATGGCTTTGAAGACATCAAGGTGAAGTATTTTGGTGACTCTGTGGAGGGAGGCGGGCTGCTGGAAGCAGCTGAGCTCATTCTCCCTCCAGATATTCTGCAGACATCAGTGAACATATCACAAGATGCTCCAGCTAATGCAGATCTGCCAAGTGTTTCGGCACTAGAAGTCTCTAATGAACACCCAGATGAATCTGCAACGGTCACCCAGCAGGGCACTTCTGAGAACTCAGCTGAGACTATTATAAATAATATGGAAATACAGAAGAGTACTGAAGTTCAGCTACCACATCCAACACCTCAGTCAGAAAACACAGTGCTGCAAGCAACCGCAGCAGCAGAAAGTTGCCAGACACAAGCCCCATGCATTAACACTGTGAATGAACAGGGCCCAGCAAATATTAAAGAGGAGCCCAGTGAGGACTCCATCAAGCTTATCTATGAGCTTAAAGAATTTAGTAATGAGGAAATTATTCGATACATTGATCGAAGCTTTGCCTTCTGGAAAGAGAAAGAGGCTGAGATGTTTGACATCTGACTTGTCAGGTCGATTTATTTGAAGGATGAAACACAATTATCTGGAGATGCTTTATGCGGTTCAGCAAGCAGTTTAAGGCAGTTTACTGCCAGAAATGTCAGAAGAAGCAATCAAATATTGAGCTGTAATGGTTTTGAAACTCAAGTAAAGAGCATCATGCAAGTACACAGAGGCAAATAAAAGCCTACAAACAGCTGCAAGTTGTATTAAAATGCAAAATGTATTTATTTTGTAAATTGCTATCATGCAGATAAAACAATGAACAGAAAGAAATCACAGCGCTACATCTCACAAGGTGAAGTGATGGAAAGGTTACAGTCTTTCAAGCAGAATATATCAGCTTTTCACTGAGTGCTCAAGATTTTAACAGTCGAATAATACGCACAGGCTTTTAAGTGTGCTAAATCATTTGTCTAATATATAAATATATCTTTTCAAAGTACTATACATAATTTATCAATGAAGCACAAAATATATTTTATTGAAATCAAATGTAAAAGTATTCTGACCATTTTTAAAACTTTTTGTTTATTAATAGATTTCTTTAAGAATCATTTATTTACAGCCATTAATATTTTGTAACTTTTAGCTATTGTTGTTTCTTGTTTATGACTTACAACTGAGAGTATCAAAGACATAAATTACCACTAAAATATGTTTTACATCATCAGTTTTAAGTGGTTTATTCTGCATGTTGTATAATTATTTGAAAATGATCAGGATTGTTGTTTAGAATTGTGCTCCCTCTTAATGTTCTTGCCGTGTTTTGAGTTATTTAAGAACACACAACTCTTCGTTTCTGAGCATAAACAAAGCCTTTTTTTCATTCAACAATGATACATTTGTAGATGTGAATTCTTGACCTTTTGTTTATCTTTCAGTTTGATTGTCTTTTATTACCAATTGCTTTTGGCAACATTGTTTTTAAAAGGTTTTAAAAAGCAGATGGATTTCTACTTAAGAAGTTAACTGCAAAGGTTTTTATTCAAAATAGGTTTTTTTACACCTAACATTGACGTTTATATTGTTCAGCTGTTGAAGTTTTGTTCTGTCTAGCCATGTTTGAAGTGTCAGTTTGATGGTTTGTTCATTTTTGAGAAATATTTACAAAATTAAATAAATCTATTGTTTATGATTGGACACTTAATTCATCATTTCCTTTTTGATTTCCTTTTTTATTCATAAAATGATTAAACATCCTTATAAGAGCAAATACTGTTTCCATTTAATAGCATTTCTTAGTACAGTAATTTATTGCTCTACAAATAATGAACGTTAGTCAGGTTCCATGAACTTAATTAGCTAAAGAGTTAAATAAGAATTAGAGAGTTAAATATGGCATCAAAGCTATTTTTGGAGACAGGCTCAAGCTGTGTTCAGCATTTAGCTACCATTTCCTTAAGAAGGCAGGACAGTAGCCTAAATTTCAGCTCCACAAGCATCGAAAGAATTTATAGTGGAGAAGTATGTAAATGCAGATACTAAATAAGCATGTTAAAACTTTGTTCTGTTGCACATGTATATTTTAAGGTAAAATTAAACGTTTTAGGTGACAGCTCTTTGATTTTATCAAACAAGTAGTGGTAACACTTTATTTTAAGAAACAATTCCCACTAACTATTTCTAGCATATTAGCAGTTTATTAAGCACATGTTTATGCCTTATTCTGCATGACCATATTTAAGTTCACTCAATCCTACTCAAACTTTAACTTAACTACATTGTTAACAAGCTGCAAATTAGAAGGGTATTGAGGCAAAAGTTGTAGTTAATAGTTTTACTAAATAGTGAGACTTAAACCCTAAAATAAAGCCCACAGACCCACAGTTAACTTCACAGATCTCAGATCATATTTTTACAACCAAAATGAAAGAAATATGTTGGTCTGAACAAAGACAATTTAGCTTTTAAGCTTATGTATATATATATTTTACCCTCACACTCTTTATTTATTTATTTATTTATTCTGTGGTGAAACAGTAATAAATATAATGCAATGGTGAATAATGGTACAAAAATAAGAAAAAATATTTTCTTTATGCTAAATTTTCATTTTAGCTAAAATTTTGCAGAATATTTTTCTGTTTGAATAGATGTATCTCTCTTTTGGAGAATTTCTTGCAATATCATTCTTAAATGCAGGGGGGGCTCTCTTACTCTGCGCTAGAGAGTAACACATGGAGTAAGACGCATTTTTATCCAGCTCTGTCATTAGAAAGATGGATTCTTCCATAAATGCCTGATTTAACACTTTGGAAGCTTCACTGTCTGACACTAACCGTCAACACATCCCGTATCATTGACCTGGAAGAGGCTAGCACTGACTATGAGTGTCGCATCTCTCACCTGAAGCAGCTTTGCACGGGTCCCAGGAGAATACGTCTCTAAATGCAAAGGTAACAGATCTAGAGGCCAGATCTCGCAGGCAGCATATTAAGATATCCTGAGAACATCGAGAAGGGCAATCCTACAAGATTTGTTTCTGACCTTCTGCCCTCGCTACTAGGAGAATCTAACTTTCTGCATGGTGTAAAGATTGATCGGCCCCACCGCATCAGCCCCATCAGAAACATCAGGCCAAGAATTATGATTGCCAGGATACATCACGACCCTGTTAAGACTGAAATACTGCGCCTTTCCCGTAACCAAAGCCCACTCTCTTTGGACGGCAGTCGTATCAGTATCTTCCTGGACTTTCCAGCCGGGGTGTCCATTCAACGGAAGCAGTTTGACACTGTACGGGAAAAATTAAGGGCCAAGGGAATAAAATACAGACTTTTGTACCCTCACGCATAAGAAGACGAAGAAAATATTTTCATCCCCACAGGAGGCCGAATCTTACAATGACAGTCTGTCCTCATGTTGGAAGGTGAACTGTTTTTGGATCCATTGTGTTAAATAAGACTTTATTTAATATTACTTATAATATTACTTAATATTACTTTTAGCTGTTCGTGGCCTGTAAATTTCATGGACTGCTGGGTGTGACTTTCTTTTATTTTATTATAATTACTATTTTCTCTAGCCCGGACAGATTAGTCGTTCAGTGAGTTTAATTGAGTTTAATTACGGCTTTTTTTCCTCTTTCCTTGTGTTCAGTTCGGCGATCCCACGTTTAAATGGGGTACTGTGATTTTCCCTTATGTTCAAGAAGCGAGATTACTGGGGTTACTGGGGTTTGTTTTATTTGATATTTCTGTGTTTTTCCTTTTGTTTACTCAGCAATACCTATGTTCGTACTAAACAAGTCGCTCTGTTTACCCTATGATTTATCTTTTACTATACTTTGATTAGAATGTTTAAAGATTCTTTTAAAAACAAAAAATTACTGGAGACCCTATATTCGGCAATATATTTAGAATATTTATTCCTGGGAGATTTTCTTTTCATAATGTACGCAGACTTATGAATGTTGTGTAACAGAAGCCAAGGCAAACATGATAAAATAGCCATTCTTGCCCTGGAGGTTCAAAAGGCATTTGACAGGGTTGAATGGTCTTATATCTTAAGCACTATAGAAGAATTTGGTCTGGGACAGAATTTTTCTTTGTGGGTTAAGATGTTGTACCTTCGCCCCTCTGCCTCAGTTCTCAGATCCTCTCCTTTTCCTCTTCACCGTGGTACCCGCCAGGGTTGTCCACTGAGCCCTTTACTTTTTGCTATCGCTATGGAATCTTTAGCAATAAGTAAAAGAAATCACTCACATATATGTCCTGTTATAATGGGAGATGTGAATGTAAACATCAGATTTCTCTATATGCGGACAATGTTCTTCTTTTTTTTTCTCAGAGCCAGAAAGATCCTTGTCTTTTTTTGTTTGATCCTATTTTGGTGCCATTTTTGGATACACAGTTAACTGGCAAAAAAAGCTAATTTATGCCATTGTATGATTATATAGTTTTATTAAAAGTCTCCCTTTTCAAACTGTAAGTGAATTAAAATATCTTTTTAAAGAAGTCGTTATATAAACTGAAGAAAAATATAGAAACTCGGCGGGTACTCCCGTTAACAATGATTGGTCATGTTAACACAATAAAAATGGTTACTTTACCTATATTTCTTTATTTGTTTCAAATATATCCTATATTTTTAACCCAGTCATTCTTTAAAACACTTGATACTGTGATTATGCCATTTATCTGGGGATGTAGAGCTCATCGTATATCTAAAGCGCATATCTATAAAACAAAAGAGGTAGGAGGCCTAGGTCTTTCTTGTTTTCAGCATTACTACTGGACAGCCAATCTAAGGGCATTAATGTATTGGTGGATTGCATGACCTGGGAAACCAAATACTACCATTCCTGCTTGGCGGGCTATTGAGCGGGATATGCAGGAATCTTCTCTTCCTGCTTTACTTTAGGCAGAAAACAAACCTATTAGAACATTTAGGAAATGTAATCCTATTGTTGTAAATTCTCTTATGATTTGGTATCAGCTCAGAAAAATATTAAATTTTTAACTCCCTCAGACCTGCTCACTTAACCCTATAGCTTGCAATCATGCATTTCTTCCTTCACAGTCAGATACAACCTATTTGTCATGGAAAGAAAAAGGAATTCTGTCTATGGAAGATTTATATATAGACAATGTGTTTGCTTCTTTTGCTCAGCTTAAACAAAAATTTGGGCTACCTCCTTCTCATTTTTTCAGGTATTTACAAGTACGGAATTATGTTAAAAGTAATATTTCTAATTTTGAAGTTTATCCCAATGTCTTTATTTATTTATTTATGCCCTCTGAACTAGACTCGAAGGGGCTTGTTTCTAAATATGTTGAATATTTAAATAATTTTACAACTCCTTCTACACAATACCTTAAAATGTCTTGGGAAAAGGACTTGGGGATAGATATTTCAGAAGATAACTGGACTCATGCCCTTCAAGGTATTAGGTCTTGTTCCATTAACTCTAATGCAATCTATGGAGAACTTTATATTGAATCAACTGAAAATTACACTCATTCCAAATTACATTCCATATATCCCTCTGTTTCTCCTTTGTGTCTCAAATGCAAGGCCACTGAGGGTACACTGGCTTATCTATTTTGGTTCAGCCCAAAATTATGTACGTTTTGGACTGAGGTGTTTTCTTTCTACTTAAAGGTCCTTAAGATTGGTTTTCCTCCTGACCCTTCTATTGCAATACTAGGCTGGGCCCCCTCTTTTGAGTATAGTATCTTTTAAGTATAGTTCTAATCAGATCCAAACAGTTAAATATTGGATGACCATAGCAAAAAATAAAATTTTCTACAAAAATACAAAAAGAGTTTGCGCCTAAATTTGAAATATGGCTTACAGAGCTCGGAAAAATGACATACGAATTTGGAAGTCGTCCTTTGAATATCTGGGAGGTGAACAGTTACAACTGAATTTAACCATTTTTCTTTAAATAGGGTGGTTAACTTGATATAATAGTAGTGTGAAAGAATTACATATTTGTAAATTGGGTAATTATTGCTGTGGAAGTGTTTTTGTGTATGTGTGTGGGGTTTTTTTTTGGTTGTTTTTTAAAATATACTCTGTATGTATATATGTAGAGAATGTCTGTACTTTTGTATCAATACACAAGTATGAACGATGTATGTTTGTGGAGGTCTATAATTATGTCATATGTGGGTGTATGCATATATGTATCTTTATATTGATTACAGTATCAACAGGTTTTTTTCTTTGCTGGCATGGGGGTTGGGGGATTGTTCTCCAAAATGTACAACATTTTTAAATCAAATATAAAAAATAATAATAATTCTGAAGGCAACCCATCATAGCAGTATTACATCATTAATTACACCTAATTGCTTAATCTGTTTCTTATATGGCAAGAAATGCCATCAGTGTGCTTTTATGTGTTTTATCATTCCTAGTTGAACTCTCTGAACATAAGCATACCTAAGCATCTTCATCTATCTATTTTTATTTTTTCCTAGTTTTTTTTTCTTGGCATATAATTCCCAGGGGAATAATGAAATATTAAGGCACAGATAAGTTTACATAGATACTTGGGCTGTTACCAGTGATGTGGCTTCACGGTAGCAGTTGAGGTAATCAATCCGCTTTGAGGGGAAATGAGAAGCTGAAGAACGCTGCCCTCTCCGTTGGGCTATAGTTACCATCTAATGGAGAAAGAAGATCACTTTTCACACTGTGCACACACTACCTGTCTGAGAGCGGAAACTCTACATTTTAGGAGCATGTTAAAGTGTTTTGGCCCAAAACTCATGACACTGTTCCAAAATTGTATGTTTGTGCTGGAGCACTTGAGTCAGACTAGAGTCTAGTCTTATTCTGAATATATCAGTTCAAAACTGCACTTAAGAGTAGATATTGTGAATGTGTTCAGTATTCACATTTCACATTTACCATGGCCCTGCAAAATTCATTCCAAGCACATTTTCACATGTAGGCCTATGAAGTGATATCCTGTTAATTTATACAGTAATAATATTAGTTATTTTTAAAAATGCAGACAAATTATATTTAATTATTCAGCTTTTCAGTGTTTCCAGTATTCCGCAATTAAAGACATGCTTTCATACCGGTTTGTATTTATAGACTCGTATCCCTTTTTTGGCACTGTAGTAAGAAAATAAAATCTTTTCTGATCTCATCATCTTCTTTTTGTTCTATTTGTTCTTCTTTTCTGTGTGTGTCAGGCTGAAGAAGAGGCGGCCCGTTTGGCTTCATTGCCTGCCTGGAGGAGAGATATCATGAAGAAAAAGATGGAAGAAGAAAAGTAAGTAAACGTTCTTGTTTTTGTTTTTTTATTTGCTTCTTACTGTCTTCTGTGTTTTTTCTGTGTATTGTTTGTAAACCTTATTCATCTGTCAACCTCAAGTTACTATTTTCGATCCACCTTTTTCTGGACGTAAAAATATGCACGGCCATTTGTAAATTCTATGGATTCTGCATCCAGCTATTTTTAGCTGTACAGAACAGTTTGTTTTACTGCTTGATAAATTGATGATTCAAAATTGGAAGCGGAAGCCTCACCCATAGGCGTACTTCCGTGTTAAAGAAAAAGGTGGATTCTAGTTTACTACACTCTCAGAAATAAAGGTACAAAAGTGTTTGTACCTAAAGGATCTATTTTGCTACCTTAAAGGTACATATTAATACTTAAAATGTACATATTTGAATCTAATAGATAGTGTACCTTTTCAAAAAGGTACTGCCCCAGTGACAGATTTTATACTTTTATTTCTGAGAGTGTATGGTAAAGTTGATTATATATGTGGCAGATTTATAATTAAATGTAGTGTTTATCAAGATCCATAACCTTTAAAATAACAATTTTGTTTTTGTTTTTTGTTTGCCAATTTCAGATATCTGTAATATTAATATCACT
>JAUMHI010000046.1:17025437-17055192 GCA_032359435.1 Enteromius unitaeniatus | reverse complement strand
TCCATAACCTTTAAAATAACAATTTTGTTTTTGTTTTTTGTTTGCCAATTTCAGATATCTGTAATATTAATATCACTGCAATTATCAGTAATATACGTACAAGTATTGTTGTCATTAAAACTGATTTAATTATTAAGATAGCTAGAACTGCCTTTAGTATGTCTGACATTTCTTCCATGCAAATCTGTAAATTTTCTTTTTTTTATTTTAATGTCTTGTGTGGATTATAAAACCAAAGTGATAAGATGTAAGTAAAACTGTATTTTCCATTGTATTTTTTTTTTTATATAAAGTTTTTCTTTTTTTTTGTAGTGACTTGTAGGCTAATGTACAAAAATGTAAACATATATATCTATACATGTAATCCTCTATTTCTTTTATTCATTCCCGCATGGACAGGGAACAGAAAAGGTAAGACACTAACTAGTTATAGCAAAACTAGTGATAGTTGTAGAAGTAGCTCCTATTTCTGACATTTTGTTTGTATTAACGTTACGTGCCCCAATTATGGATTATGAAAAGCTTACATTTTGGTTTTGGAGTGTCCCCAACAACAAGTTTTACATGGTTGTAAGGTAAACGCTTTCATTGTCTTTAATATGCATTTGTATTAACCTTTTTAGTTCAACAATCCCAAATAATTCGCTCAACGATTAATTTCTCCAAATCCCTCCTTTGCGTGACGATAATCTGTGGTGATTGGTCATTTTCATTTCTATTTCATAGTAAAAGCAGCGTTTGTGAGCGCAGTTTACATCTGTTATCGGGAAACAGCTAATTTTACCACTTCGAAAGCGGCAACTAGTGGCAAAGAATGAAATTGCATTTTCATTTCAATATGCTAATATTGATGTCAACATGAGATGACTTGGGATTCGAGTTAAAAATGAGTTGATTACTCTTTTTTTTTAAGAGACAATAACTTTATACACGGTGCAATTTCAAATTTCAAACTTTACTTAAAGCTGTTGCACACTGCATGAATGGTCATTTTCAAAAATCCATAAGGGGCACTTTAATGTGCACAATGTCATTTTATCACAAACTTTTCCTTTCTCATTTTCTCTTCATACCTGCAGAAAAGAGGAGGAACAACGGCGAATGGAAAAGGAGAACGAGGAGAAGTCGGAACTGGAGCGACTACGAACACTGGGCTATGATGAAACCAAGCTAGCACCTTGGCAGAGGCAGATTATTTTAAAGAAAGGTGACATAGCAAAACAGTAGTAAACTCCAGTCCTCCCCTCCACTCTTGCACAACTCTCTGCTGACGTATAAATGTAGGACACTGTTCAGAATCTGCCAGACCCTTTAGACACAAACCACACATGGGTCACCAGACAGCGTTCTGCTCAGTGATCACTTCAGCATCGCTTTGTCTGAGTCTCTGTGTATTGAGCTCTGAAGATGCACTGAAGAGTAAAAAAAAATGAAGACTAATGTTTTTCAACAACAGTCAGTAAAGATTTTCAAAAACAATCAGTTATTTCATTTTCAAACATCTTCAGCGTTCCCCCCCCCGATCCAGTAGCTTGTTTTACGTTTCATTTTAAATCTCTAGTAATATGTTGAATAAATAGAACATATATTGCAAGGAAATCAAATGTACTCTGCTTGAAAGTTTGTTTAAATTTACTTGATGTAATCTGTAAAGTATGATAGTCCTGAACAGGTGTTATGGCACAATGTATTCTTACATAAAGTAAGGGACGCTTGTGTTATGGTGCATCTATGTTTCGTACATCAAAATACCATTTGGAAATGCTAAATTTTATATATATATATATATATGCAAATACAAAAAAGAAACATACCAGTAGTCTCTTTGCACTGTACCTGTACATACACGTTTCACCAAAAGGTGGCGTCAGAGATCATAACTTATAATTGGCCATATACTGTAAGTCTTCCCAGATAACAAAGCTGTATGAATGTATTTCAGACCTACCCAACAAACACTGCTGAATTATGATTATGAAACCCATAATAGCACAAGAGAAGCCAATGTCTTAAATATTCTATTGCATCTGATGGTCTAAATAATAAAAAAAAAATCCCTGTCACCCTTTGTACTGAGATTTACACACGACGTTTACATTGGCCGGGTAAATGGTGTCATGAAATCATGACAGTGTATTCAGCCATGCTGCGGTCCCCAAAATTAAAGCTGTCGTTTCATTCTCTGCTTGGTAACTGTAGCTTGTTCTTTATTGTTAATGTGTTTAGAGTAACTAGACATCAGAAAAGTGCCGGATGTGAATCTGTATGTGTGTATGCATGTGTGAGAAAGTATATGTGTGTGCATATTTACACATGCATATAAACGTAATATGTCTATCCTGTGTCATTCACTGTGCAATGGGTAGAGTTGATGTATTTTGAGTGTTTGTTTTTTTTTTCTGTACAGCTGTAAAAAAATAAATAAAAAAAGACATATGTTACAAGTGTAAGTGATAAGCATGATCCTCCTTGAGTTTGGGAACATTTTGCTTTCGTTTATCAGATGCCATAATGAGACCAAGATGTGAATGTCATTGCCATTAGAACATTTTCTATTCATAATTACTCTATTTAGAAATACTTATAAACTCTTATTGTCCAATAATATCATGTTCAGTTACATGTTTTTCCTGTTTTCAGCCTGGCTTTCATAGGCAGACAATTGTAAACTTTCATTTTCCCAATGGCAACAGTAATGTAATAAAAATCGAAACAACAATTTATGCCTGTGAAATAGTTATTACTCACTGCACAAAAACACATCCAATGCATCATATTACATTATATGTACATTTGCTCCTGTTTAAATTTTTCTTTTTTTATTTTAGTTTTGATGAAGGTTCATAAACACAATTTAAGTAATGAATGTTACACTTGCCAATCTCTTAAAATATCACTGGATATGTATATGTGTGTGTGTGTGTGTGTATATATATATATATATTAAAGGCAACCAGGGTGTTTTAAGCATTAAAAAAAAGAGAAAAAGTTCAATAGAATTTATTTTTTTTGCCATAAATTAGAATGTGTCCTGTCTAAGTTTATATCTTTCTGAACAATGTTTGACCATCTTTACCATGTTTGACAGAAGAAAAGACACACACTAAAATGTCATTCAATGTAACAATATTTGTATACCAAAAAATCCTGTTTGATTATTATTTGATGAAATATTAAAAGACTTAATTTAAGCTTCCCAATGCAACCCTCAAATATCAAATATTAACTTAAATTTGTTAAATCTTTACTTTGCTTATGTCCTTTAAATCATGTTTTCCAATTTGCCAGCAATCCCCTCAGTGATATGTCTTGATCTATGTCTTGACATTTTATAGTGAGGGGGTCTCTATTGCCCAGAATTATTGGCAAGCTAGTTTCCAACAATCACAATCCTTTATAGCATTCTCTTTCCTGGCTAAAGGCATATTTACACCAAGTACGGTTTTAAGGATAAAGATAAAGCTAAAAAAAATATTAATAATAATAAAGTTACTGTTATAATTATATTATAGCTATTGTTCTTGGTGTAAACTGGCTTTAAGACACATGGATGTCATTGGTGACTCAAACAGCTTGGATACAAACTTTCTTCAAAATATTTTCCTCTCTGTTCGGCAGAATCAAGAAATTCGTACAGGTTTGGAACTACTTGAGGGTGAGTAAATGATGAGAGTATTTTCATTTTCGGGTGAACTATTCCTTTAGTTTATTAGCTTTTTGTCTTTATTTAATAAATAATCAAATTGCACATTACCAAAATGCAGTCAAATATTAATATTTATTAAGTTTAACACATATTTGTGTTAACACATATTCCTCATATATCTGTAATATAAAAAAGATGCTAAAATTGTTATTTATAAAGTGATTCTCTCATTCCGTGCATGACACTGAATAACAAACCTGCTAATATTTTAAGCAGTCAAATAGCCTCCTATTTCAAACAGTAAACTTAATCATAATTATTCAAAACATATTCTTGTTTTTCAAAATATCTAACATTAAGAGTTTTTTAATGACTTGTTATTCATACGTTTTTAAGAGCAATAAATTTGTTGTTCTGTACACAAAACCGTTTTCCATATAGCATTTAATGATGTCACAGACTGCCAAATGACTGTCAATTTTTGGGTTTTTTTTTTTTTATATATATATAATATTTCAGAATAACTTCTTATTCTTGTTACAATGAATGATCTCAAACTAACTTTTTGGGACAAAAGTCCCCTGTCCATTTAAAAACAACAACAACAACAATAAGACACAATCCTTTCAATATAACACAGCCAATTCTTACTTGAAAATGCTAAGACAACAAATATATATTTTAACTTGGTATTGTATATGTTTATTTAAAGATGATTGCCGGACCATTACACTGAATGGCAATTTTACACTTTAGGACATTATTTCCCCGATACTTTGACATTTTATTGTCGCAAAGGTTATTTATTAAATATTAAAAATATCAAAGCATACAATTTGCATTTAAAATTACTTTTTAACCCTGCTTGTTAACCTACCGTAGCTTAACATAACGTTTAGAGAAACGTTAATTTAGCATCATGCTACAAAGATAAAACTACCCCTCACTTCATAAAAAACAAAAAAATTAACTTTAATTGTTTAGCTTATGTAGCGACACACTTTACCAGCAGATGGCGCAATATGCAGTTTTTTTTTTTTTTTGTTTTTTTTTTTAAATATATACCATTTTAGTACCGGAAAACCACTGTATTAAAAAGAAGAAATCAATCCTATCTCATTTGTATGTACAGATATACAAACATTTGCGATATTGTGTGAGATTTAGCGGAAGTGGTGGGTGTGGCTGGGCTCACCTGGAGTGACGTAGCGCGAGCGATACAGGCCGTGGAGGTGCAGGAATGCGTTGAGGTTCTGCTAAAAATATAATATGTTAAGGATCCTCGCAGTGAAATCTGACATCTGCACATTTTCAGAATCACACTGCATGTGATATTAACCGGGTAAGTCAATCCTGTATTTACGAGTGCTCTCGCATTGAAAACAAGTTCATCTGGGCGTGAAATGCAGTTACAGTGAGTGAGGTGTTTGTCCAGATGACTAGGATCAGTTATTTGTTAACATATTTCCGCAGTTATACAACAGCCATGTCAAGAAATCTGCTCAAGAAAAGAACTTTTCTGAATATGAAAAGTTACACTACTGTGGATTGTCCTTTTTGACTTTCATAATTTTTTTTAGTATTGCAACATGGATCTATGATAAACTGTAAATCTAGCCTAACGTTATATGCCTTGATCACAGGTGTCGCGAGCACAAGGTATTTTATCATGTAATCGGCTGAAATCTATTATTTTAAGTTGTTTTGTGATACCTACGCTTTTTTTGGCATATTTGGTTTCGTAAAGAACCTTTTACATAATTTTATGTTTGTTTGTTTGTTTGTTTGGATCAATTCTATGAGTACTATTCGAAACTGAAGATTATTTGTGCACCTGTTTCCGTAATCAAGGGACATTCCAAACAGGTGTGAGAAAGGATTCCCGGAAAAAATAACAAAATATTAATAACCACAGTGAGTATCATGCTTTAATAATGGTGAACAATGTGTAAAAACAGAATTGGAACGGGCAGAGCTGCATGAAGCGCGTTACCTTCCGGGGCTTTTGTAACCTGTTAAAGTTGAGGAAACTAGGGGAGATGATTGTGCACGATGTAGAATAGCCAAACAATTCTAATTACTTCTCAAAAAAATAGTTATATTTCCATATGTTAGGCTATTCAAATCCAATCAAAATGGATGTGACTTGTTATTAATTTATTTTAATTTAAATTCCTTTAATTCATTTATTTGGAATAATATTTTGCAACATACAGGGTGGCATTTATTTTACCGCAATCAGGAATTGCAGTAACATTAATCTAATTTAAACCACTATAATTAAAATAATGTCCCAATATAAAGTAACAACGAAATGTATGCTTTGTTTTATTTATGCTTTATTGGATTCTTTAGTTTTTTGTTTTTGAGTAAAATGTTACTGGACTTGTTTCATTACCTTCAGGTGATAACTGCATTATATTAGCAAAGTCTAGATCATAATTTTTTTTATTGGGCTTCACTTGTTGATGAGTGAATATTTATAAATGCTCTGTTCACCTTCAGTGCTTCTAACTTGTCTTCCGTTGAGATCTTTAACGGTGAAAAGGCTTCCACCCTTACAGTTTCAAATTGCATTCAATCGGAATTACAGGTGAAAAGTCTGTGGTTAATTTTGTTACTCCACCCGTATCTGTTGCAACAGGTTAGTGTTGTGGCATGCTGGTGACCCCAAACTGATGTGATAAACACTTTCCACCAGCCGATCAGGAAACCGGTTGAAGCTGCCATGTCCCAAAGAAATTCCTATAGCTCCACGGGGAACCAGTCTCTTCTTCTTCCGGAGAGCCATTTCAGCTCAGTACTTCAGCTGGACCAGCCGTCTGGACGTTCGTCCTCGAGCATCGACCTGTCCAGAGTGGACTCCCCAAAAGATGAGCGGAGAACTGTAGTGCTCAGCACCCAGAGCGAAGCGGCTCGCAGGCAGGGCACTCAGCAGCTCATCCCCAAGAACCTGGCTGTGAGCAGCCGTCCAAAAAACCGCCACCACACCACCGTGGTGACCCTGCCCGTCAGCCTGCAGGCCACAGACGTCTCCTGGGAGGACTATGACAGCGATGCAGGTGATGGCTTTTCACTGAGGAGAAATCGCAGGAATAAGTCATATCGTGCTGCCGTCACTAGTCTGAATCTTGACGCTTTGCCTAGTGAACTCCAAGCAGAAATGCTGACACCAGTTAGTGAGGAGAAGGCGGTCAACCAAAAGCAACCACAGAAATCAGGACGCAAGGCAAGTGTTTTGCTTTCGGTTTTGTTTTGTTTATTAAACCACCTGGATACTTCCGAATGAACATAGTTTGTTGAATCCACAATCTGAATTTAGATTTGGTAAGACATTGTCAAAGGGTTATATTTTGAAAACATTTATATCTAGATCTTGTAATAAGTATCTTATATCTAGCCATCTAGATTTAAAGAAGCAAATACTTAAGATTTTAGGATTGAATCATTATTGCAGTGAGTAAAATCTTTCTGGCCTGTTGTATGCTTCATTTTATCCTACGTTATATTGCCAAAAGTATTGGGAAGCCCCCTTCTAATAATCAGCTTTGACTACTTGAGTAATTGCCATGAGTACAAATATGAATGTTTAAGCAAATAATGATTTTCTAGGGAATTGTGTGTTTGTAATTTTATAGCAAGAGTTTGCACAGAACCGTTTTCTATCCTAACATGACAATGCCTCTGTGAACGAAAGCCAAGGTTCAAAAAGAAATGATTGATTGAGTCGGTGTGAAAGAACTCGACTGGTCTGCAGAAACTCAGCTGAATACCTCTGCACATTACTTTAAATACAGACCTTGAGCCAGAAACTCATCACTAAACACCAATGACTTGTACTTATGGGTACATATATTTTAGACATATCAAACCGTTGCAACAGAGATAGAAATACACATGTTTAATATGTGAATTGTTTATTTATTTATTTTTTATCTTTGTTGCCCAAGTTTTGGAAGTGGCCTTTTCTTTTTAAAAAAATGGAAGCCCCAGTACTTTCACTGGTCACTGGTGTTTAGTCATGAGGTTTTGCCTCAAGGTCTGCGTTTTAAGTCACACCAGAGGTTTTCAGCTGGCTTTCTGTAAACCTGTCAATTTCTTCCACACCGCTTCAATCAATAATTTCTCTTTGAACCTTGCCTTATATGCAGATGCACTGTCATGTTAGAATAGAAACTTGTCCAAACTTGCTGTAAAAGTGGAAGCACACAATTCCCTAAAATATCATTATATGCTTAAACATTAAACATTGTACTAATGGAAATTACTGAAGTAGTCAAACCTGTTTGTTAGAGATGGGTGTCCCAATTCTTTCGGTAATATAGTATAATTAATGCAGGGTGAAGATTGTAATTTAAAAGAAATATATAAAAAAAATTCATTGGATTGCCTTTATCTTTGATTGTATTGGGCATTCAGTATTCAATATCACGATTATTTCCATAAAGATTTAGATTATAGCGGAGATCTTGTATTGAAAGGAAAGGAAAGGAAATTCACTAACACCTGCCGGACCTGGGACTTGAACCCACAACCTTTGGGTTAAAAGTCCAATTCCCTATCCATTAGGCCATGTGACAGTGGGAGAGTCAAATCAATCTGTGAACTCCAGTACATCCTAAAGACATTTAACAAAAACTAAAAGGGTATTTAAGGGTATTCTATAGTCTGCCTTTTTAATAGGGTTAGACTCAGGACTCTGTGGAGACCAATTAATACATAAAAATGATTCCTCACTTTGACTGATCCATGATTTCACAAATTAAGCCTGGTGAATCTTGCCTTTTGTCATCTTTGAATATGGAAATGGTTATGTTTTTCTGACAAGGTTAGGCTTAAAATAATTGGTAAAAGAATATTGAAAAATTGATTGAGTCTCTTCATTATTTACTCACTTAAATCCAAATGGTGACTAAAATGGGATTTCATGACCGTAATCATAAACACATGCTGTGATAGCACATGTGCTCATATAGGACACATTTAAGCTGTTGGCATTAATAAGTGACACCTGTTCAGTTCAGGCCAACGTCATGTCCTGACCCTATTCCTAATATCTCTCCTTCAGCTTTCCTTTCAGCTCTATACTCTTATGCAAATGTAAAAATATTCAAAATATATCAGGAGTCTTTGTAACATCATAGGTGTTAATAAGGAATGTCATCTATTTAGATATAGACCCTTAATGCATTTTTGTTTTCTCAAGTTGTCCATTATCAAAGAACATTTTACATTCATTTCATTTTACACTCATTTTATTTGCAGAAAAATCACATTGCCATGTGTATTTATGCTGTCTTTCTTTACAGCGAACATTGGGGAGGATCAGGAACAGGAAGCAAGCTGGCTCATTCAAAGATGGTTTGTTATTTAATGTTTTTCCTTAAACAAACAAAAATTTTTACTTTTATAGCATCCCGTTATCTTTCCAATCAAAGATGATAACCCTTTAAAAAACAAACCAAAAAACTATGCATTCAGCAGTAACACCTATAGAGAGTCCCATTAGTGAGCGTTAATTCATCCATTAAATATTTTTGTAATTATTTGAAATCAAATAAACATAATCGATTGTTAGCTCAGGTTAATTAAATTAACTACTACAGCTTTTGATTTCATTATTGTATTAGTAAATGTTTAAAATAGAATGCACCCAACAATTAGAAACTTATTATAAATGTTACAAATGCAGTAATTAGATTTTTGGTTAATGTGAGATGCTTTGTTATTCCTTCAATACTTGTCATGGATCTTCTAAGGCCAGAAACTTTATACTATATGAACTGCAGCCGGTTAAACATTGTTCATTCATCTTAGAGCCACGGTTTTACCAGGAGATCAAGGAGCGAGGCCTGAACGCCAGCAACCTGAGCACAGAGGACGATGAGTTCTCACCCACCGAGCCTCCAGAGGAGGATCAGGGCATCGTGGTGAAGAACTACAGAGCAGCATACATCACATGGAGTCAGCTGCCTCAGGTGATGTAGAGGAGTAGCTGTCAGAGCTGTGAAATACTTGCATCAGCATATAACACTGAGAGATTTCAGAGAAACTGTTGGATGATTAAGACATAGTTGCAGTGCCTTTATTACATTAAGTTATGAAAAATACATGTATTAAATCAAAATAGGCTTATGAGCTGATTCCTAATAAGAGCATTTATTGTTTAATTTCAAACTTAGGTGAAAGATGTGGGCATTTTGGATATCATCCCCCCTGAAGAACGCAAAAGACAAGAAGTGAGTCTTTAAGGTCTCTTATGGGAGTCGAGGCTGCATTTATTAATGGAAAAAAAACAATAATTGCAAATAACTTTCAATAAAGATGCTGAAATATGTTGCTTTGCTGCTCAAATATTAATAATGGTTATTATTAGCAGCATATCAGAATGATTTCCGAAGGATGTGATACTGTAATAATGGCAGCTTGCATGAATTTCACAATATAACTATATTTGTATAGTATCTAAGTGTGTGTGTGTCAGACTAGCACTAGTCAATGACGTCCTTTCAGGTAGTCATTGTCAAATGGCGGTAGTGTTGATACGAGTGCACTCAAATGGCTGTGTAAATACTAAAGTTCACAAACACACAGACACACCCAGACATCAGACTCTTAGATGATCATTTGTTCCACCTGCTGCTTTAATGAAGCTGTATTGTGGATTTTCATGGAAAGGCCATTCATTCCTAAAGCGTGTTTAAACTTTTAAAGCATGTCTTTATAATTCAAGGTCTTTTCAGGAGAAGAAGAGAAACACAGAAAAACTCTGATAGTTCTTATAGACTGTATTGTGGTCTCAACATATGGTTCGATGTATCCTACAATGTAAGTCTTTGTGGTACCTTCATCCACCGGGTGAAGATTACAAGATTAACTCTTAGAGAGAAGTGTGCCATTATTTTTCTATGTCACATGGCCTGCTGTGCATTCAAGCAGAGAAGGGGTGGGACAGCTTTCGTGCCAAAGATTAATTGTTTAAATAACTAACTTTATGTTTGAGAAAAGGATTCTTGCCTAACAGAACTGCACATAAGCACACAGTTAACTGTTGGACAATCATAGACTAATAAGGAAGTGTGCCTTCAGCTTGGTCTTGGTCTAATTCTTGATGTCACATTGACGTTTCTTCAGAATAGTGTTTTGGTTTCATTTTATGTCTTATATGCTATACATATGCATTTTGAGGTTTTGGACTGGAAAAGGTGTTGTTACTACATCCTTGGTTCTTCAGAACAGTGTGTTAATTTTAAGGGTGGGCGCAAGTAATAAGAGGGTTTCTCTCTAACAACTTAAGCATGTCACACTGTGCATTAATTTATATTTATTTATTGTTTCTTTTTTTCATTGTGCAGGCCATCTTTGAAATCATCACATCAGAATATTCCTACCAGCACAGTTTAAGTATCCTGGTGACTCATTTTAAAGACAATGCAGATTTGAAAAAGACCATGACAACAACAGAACACCATCATCTTTTCTCCAACATATCCGTCATCCAGGACGTCAGCAAACGGTACAAACTTTCACTCATGTTACATTTTTACATACATTTGAAATTGGATCAGACTGTACAGTTTTTGTACAGGGGCAACCCTTAAAAAATGAAATCTAAAAAATATATTTTAGTGAGTTTTCAGAAGAGGGGAGGTCACACACGTACACTATATGAACTTCATGAATGAAAAGCATTTGTTATGCATATTTTTGAAGCTCAATTGAGGCTATGCATGAAAGGACAGAACATTGTTTATTGATGTGTAATGTGTGTTTTTTTTCTCAGTACAGTGAAGCTTTCTGTGCATAAACAGTATATGTATGTATATGATCAAATATTAAAGTAATTCTTATTCTTAATGTTATTTCCTTGAGCAAATATAAATGGTTTTTTTTTTTTTTTTTTTTTTTTCAAGCATGGTGTCTTAAGTGGTGGCTAAACTAAATTTATTTGGACTCCACCACAGTCCTTTGATATGACCACACACTGCATCAAACAAACTCACCATGTGACAAATAATAAAATTGCAAAATGCAAACATACACTGTCTACTTCACTTTCTGCTATGATACAAACAAACAACTGTAACGTTTGCATTCTTTTCATTCAGCTAAAAGCTCACACCACAATTAATCTTCTATTAATCTTTGCGTGATATGAATTTATAGGTCAGAGTTCGACCAATTTGAAATCTGTACACAACAAAATGTGAATCAGCTTCGCAAGAGCTTACATATCAGGTCTCCAGCTTTTATGTGTGAAGGCCATGGAACACAGAAAGTAGTTTTTGATTATTCAAATCAAGAGATTTATATTATGTTGTGATTTAATTGCTTTGTAATGTGCAATTAAATCACTCTATTGTTCTTGCAAGTTAAATCATGTTGCAGCTCCTAACAAAGTTATCACCCAACTGATCAGGGTTGCAAAAATCTGTGTAGCAAAACCAGCCCAAGTGCTTTTCTGGGGAATTTAGCTTTAAAAATTGCTCTAAAAAAATCATATTCTGTGGTTAGTATCTTTTACCAAGGTTCTCTTCAACACAAAGACTAGAAAAAACAACCTGTTTGATTGTATCCCAATTCTGCGCAAAATGTGCAGATTTTGTAACAGTACAACTGGCTAATAATACTAATTATTCCATTTCATTTACTTAGAACTTGGAGTCATTCTGTGCTAGATGAGTGCTATATCATGCATGACAGATGTAGCCAGAAAACTACTTTGTATAGTGTATCATTAATGCTGGAATTACAAGTTCAGCTTCTTCCTGAGCCAGGTTTAATATGGGTAATTAAAAAGCTGGATCTAGGATCACACAGGACTTTCCAGCAGACGTGACTGCAGTATCTGCACTGCTGGACGTGTTTAGACTTGCTGGTTAAACTGGTTTAGCAGCCTGCCACTGCCTGGATTCATGTTTCACAAAAAAGGGTCTTTCACACGTTCACAATGAAACTTTATACCTGTTTCTCAGAAACTGAATGCATGATTTTTTTTTAGACGCATTCAGTGGTGTGACTTTAAAACAGGCTAAAATGAAGTGATTATAAGATCTGCTAAAGCTTTTAGAGCATGTTGTGTCATGCGGTTTGGTCTTGTTTGTGAAACAAGCACATTAAATTAACTGGGTTGTGGGAGTGAGGCCTTCCAGTCTGGGAGTTGCCGTTAGGGCTGGAAAATAACAAGACTCAAAACCTTCTGTTTGATAGGAGCTTATGGGGAAAGTCTCTTGCAAGTAGCTGTAATGTTAAAGTTGAGCAGTGGTACAAAAATAATATAGTAATTTGTTTTTGTTCTCAAACTAAGAAAAGCAGATATCAGAAATAGAAACCAGAGATGTTCTGTTGCAATGGTCAAAATCTAATTGAAATCTCCAAACCACCAAAAATCGAACAATAACAATGACACCTAGTGTCACTTTGTTTATAGTTATAGATATAATGCATGTCTTTTATTTGTATCTTTTTATTTTAAAGTGGTAGAGAACCGCTCAAACGGTAAAAGAAAAAAAGTGAGTAGCAGAGATTTACATGGTGCTTTGTGCCCCCTGGTGGTTTGGTGCTAGTCAGATGGCGCTCTTTACACATCCTATTATTTCCTTTTGTCAGTTGCCTAAAGAAATAATCAGATGCACTTCCACTGCACTGATAATGTAACTTTTTATATTTAATTGTAGAACTAAATTAGAGATTCTTTGCAAAGTTTTATAATATTTAATATACTGACCCACATAAAGGCGATATCTAATGTTTCTTAGGTTTTTTGAGGATCTGGATACACGTCATCAAAAACATCCTGTGATCAAGGACATCAGTGATATAGTGAATAAATATGCAACTCAACATTTCGAGCCGTACATCGTATACTGCTCCAATGAGACCTTCCAGCAGAGAACTCTTCAGAAACTGCAGTAAGAACCCATATGATAAAATAATAAAGTAAGCAATTAACAGTTGTTAACAGGAATTCAGTGTGACTTATGGTTCTTTTTTGTTTTAGGTCAAGTAACAATGCTTTTCGAGAAACTCTAAAGCGGATTGAAGGCACTGAAGCTTGTGGAGGTTTGCCCATGATCTCCTTCCTCATCTTACCCATGCAGAGAATCACTCGGCTACCCCTTCTTTTGGATGTAAGAGACACAAAAAAGTTGTAAACCGCGACTTATATTGAAGCCATCCAACCTGGAAACCAGTTGCGTCTCTGATCTAAGTCTGCCTTCAAGCGCTCTAAGGAGTTGAAATAAAGGAAGGAAAAAATAAATAAATATATCTTACATTTTATATTATAAATATATTTATTATATATCTTTTTTTTTTCTTTTTACAGTGATTCAACGCAACATTTTCAGAATCATTATTTCAATCATCAGTGTTACATGGTCCTTCAGAAATCATTTTAATATTCTGATTTGATGCAGAATTATAATTGATGCTTCAATTGTTAATATTGATTATTCATGTCAAAAACATGTTTTCACATGAAAATTATTAATGTGGAAAAAAAAAGACTTTTCTTTACTTTCAAGAAAACCATGATAACCCTCCAAAAGTTACTATTTTTATTTTTTATTTTTATTTAGCAAGGATGTTAAATTGTTCAATGAATGATCTGTTCATCAGAGAAGTTTGAAAAAATATACATTTCCAGAGATATTAAGCAACGAGCTGTTCTCAGAATAGACAATAATAGGAATCAGTGTTAATAACTGGGCATCAATAATACGTGATGATAATAAGTGAGCAAGGTAGAAATCGTCTCAACTCTTAAAGGGATATTTCACTCAAAAATCCTGTCATCATATACTCACCCTCAAGTTATTACAACCCTGTTTAAGATTATTCATTCCCACTGACTTCCATATTATTTTTCCTGTAGTATAGAAGTAAATGGGGACCGTCAGCTGTTTGATTACCCCAATATTCTTCAAAATTCTTTTGAGTTATAACCTGAGGGTGAGTAAATAATGACAGCATTTTCATTTTTGGCGGAACTATCCCTTTAACTACAGGGACGTTCGTCTTGAAAGCACATGGCACAATAACACACTTGCCTGTAATTTCCCAGTGACTGGTTTTGGTGTGTTTGATTCTGAACCAGTAGATCTTGCAGCATTATGTTCAACATTAGAACTTGTACTGTTATAATTTGTCTTTCCACATATATGCAGACCATCTGTCAGAAGACCCCTAAAGAGACGGCTGAGTACTTTGCTGCCTGTTGGGCTTTTAAAGCTATTAGTAAGGTATGATGCTACTCCTTATAAATCAAATAGGGATGTGTAAAACTACATCTTTTCAAAACTAGTTGATCTGGTTGTGTGGATTGTTACTTAAGGTTGGTTTCTGCAAGATAAATAATGAAAGTGTTTTGTGGCACACTATTGTTGTTTAACAAAACTTCAGAGGAATTAATTTATTAATAGAAGAAAGGTTTTAGTAGCACAAACTGTAGCCTGCACTAAAGCAGTTTTTCACAGCTGATCAAAAAAAGGTTTCTTCCTCCTTTCAGCTGGTGAAGTGTTGTAATGATGGAGCTCGGAGGATGGAGCGAACAGAGCAGATGTACACCATCCAGAAACAGATGGAGTTCGGCAAAATCAAGGTACATGTTTAGGCAGGTTAGGTTACTTTTAAAAGAGACAGGTCTGAGAGAGAGAGAGGGAGGCCTGGTTTTGGGGATTTTTCCATAGGAAAATAATACATTTAATTTAGATAAATTAAATTAAATTATTTTACTTGATCATAAAACATGTTTTTAGAGTTCTATCAAAACACTTTTATTTCTATAGCACTTTAATAATTCAGATGGTCAAAACCACAGGGACATAATAATTTATGGAAATTCATAGAGCTGCACGATAAATCGTATTTAAATTAAGATCTGAAATTCTGCTTATCTCGATCTATTAACCCATTTATTACTCGTCTGTGATGTTTAACTATTGATCCTGAAAATTTTTATTCGTCATTGTATTGGTAGCAACAATCTCAGAATAAAAGGCATATTAGCACCTAAAAGGAAAAAGGTTTTGTTTTTAACTGCTTGCACACAAAATCTTCACACTCAAAACAGCAAAACTATACACTAATTCTTACCCTTTGACACTGTTTTCAGTTTCATAAAACATGTTTTGCAAAACAAAACACAATTCTCTACGTAACACACAAAAATTATATTAGACAGCGATTATTTACACCAGGGGTGCCCAACCCTGCTCCTGGCGATCGACTGTCCTGCAAAGTTTAGCTCCAACTCTAATTAAACACACATGCCTTTAATTTAAACTTTGAAGGAACATCACCAGGAGCAGGGTTGGGCACCCTTGGGTTTACACTAAGTGCAAATAGCAATGGATGCTATGTTTTGGTCTGTTTATACTACTACAAAAGGTTTTATGACACACTTAACCATTTGTGGCTGGCTATTTGCACTTAGTGTAAATAGACACAATGTTAGTATTGCAGCAAAGTAATGTATGCTTTTGAGATGTGCTTGTAATATTTTAAATGCATTGCTTCATTTTGCAAACTGTGTGTGAACAGTTGAAAACAACTGTAAAACTGTAATGACCCAGTGACCGCTATTGTACCTTTTTTTTTTTTTTTTTTTTTTTCTCTGAATGAGAGGGTTCTTCAGGCTTTCATGGTTGTGGTTGCCAGCCAAATGACATTTTATTTGAAGAATAAGATCAGTTGAGAAGTGGAGAGAAACACACAAGACCAAGAATGTGTTTTAAGATAGAATTTTTTAGAATCTAAACACTTATTTATTTATTTTTTAGCCTTTCCCGTTAGTGTCATCATCTCGCTGGCTGAAGAAGAGCGGTGAGCTGGCTGTATACACTGATGATCTCAGCATTTTCCGGAAGGCTATCAGCATCAAAAGCTACTATCTGTTCCTCTTCAATGATGTGCTCATCGTCACCAAAAAAAAAAGGTCAGACCAGTCTCTGACTGCAAAACAGCTGTATTCAGAGTCTGTCATACAACAGCATGGCATTTGAATTCTTGATCCTGACTGAATGTCAAACAGTTACTTATAGCTTTAATTCCTGGTTTGTTGACCACATTAGAGCTTCATATCACTCCACTCCGCTCCTCCTGAATTAGTAAGACGTTTTTACGAATTGGAACACAGAAAATGTTCAAACACCTCTATCAACCCTTGTATATTTTTTATATTAATATTAAGAAATTAATCTTTAGGCTGTAATACTGTGAGTTAAAGAGAAAAGGAGAAATGTGTAGAATCTATATTATCCTGAAGACAACTAATGCTATTAATTTGGGTATAACCTAAAAACTCTTATTTAAGTGTATTACACGGTCTGTTTTTAATAAATAACAAAAGTTAACACATCACCTATCAGTATTTAAAAGATTAATGTACAATATTTAACTAGTAACACTTTTCAACATGCTTTAATTTGTTAACATTAAAAACATTGTAATATTTTCAAATAAAAAATACTGGGTTAATGCTCATATTAGCCTTTACCGATACATACTATTTAAATAATATTTACATAATACAGTATTAAATGGCTGTGTGCTCATTTTTTATTAACTTGATAATATTAATAAATACTGTAACAAAGGTATAGCTTTTATTGTTAATACTAGTTAATGCATTAACAAGACCTTATTGTAAATAGATTACTATTGTACATGTCTGGTAACACTTGAGGTTTTTCGATTGAGGGATACAGCACAGTCTTTGAGAAATGTTGTGGGTCAGCCAAGTATCCTGTCTATAAAGAACGCCATCATGTGACTGTGGATAATTTGTTCATAAATATGTTGCATAACTGATGTTAATAGTTTCAATAATACTGTTAATCTAGTGAGGAGAGTTATGTTGTGTTGGACTATGCCACTGTGGACAAGGTTGAGGTCGAAGAGGAAATGACAGACTCCAAGCTCAATCTGAAGCTGCTGATGAATCCCAGTAGTGAACAGATGATTCTTGTGGCAGAAAGCAAGTAAGATCACTATGAAACATGTTTATGTGGGGCTGCTCTTTTTAGCACAAGATGTTATGGAATATTCCAGCCACTAGCATGATGATTCTCAGCCTTTATTTACTCAGAGTAGTTTTGATGTAAAAGCAGTAATGTGAAATGACATAATTAACCCTTGTATGACAGAAGTCACAAGAATCTAATATCTTGAAATTGAACAGTATGTGGGGTTTTGTTTTTTCCCTATTCTCTCATGGATGGGGTTTTGGTTTCTTGCTTAGTTGGGGACACCTGATTTCTAGTGATTATCATCGTCTTGACTACAGAGACCGTCTCTGCATTTGATAAATAGTTTAATTCTCGTCATTATACATTACCATCACTCTGTTGTTCTATTTAATAATGTTCAGTGCTTTGCTACAATCTGTATTGTTAAAAGCGCTATATAAATAAGTGACTTGACTTTATCAATTAAAAAATTTAGACTTTTTTCAATATTTTTTTCTTAAATGATGCAAGGGTATTGTTAAGTCAGCATAGATTGTTTCAGTCTTGTAATAGTAATAAGATGTAAAGACTTGTGAATCATGTCCTGAATGGGATATATTTTTAAATTGTTTTATAGTAGTTAATACTGGAAAGTTTAGTTTTTTCCCTATTTACTGCTGCAATTGACTTTAATTATTGCTTTGAAATGTTTTTAGGCTGGACAGAGCTCGATGGGTCACTGCGCTCCACGATGTCAAAAAAAGCAAGAGCATCCCCAACGACGGTGAGTTTTTGATCCATTCAGCGTTATTAAAAATAGCCTCACATCATCATTTTTATGCACATGAATTCTTTGTAACCACTTGTTTGCTGAAGTTTAGCATGCTGTCACTAACACATTTTGTTTGGGCGTCTAAGACTTGCCTCAATATGAAGCTACCAAAGCCTATATGCCAAAAGCACCAGATGAGCTGAGCCTGCAGCAGGCAGAACTGGTCATCGTTTTACAGGAAGTTGAAGGTAAACAAGCTTGCTTTGCACAATTCTAAAATGGTGTCAACCAATCAGCATGTCACTACTAAATGGATGTATGAAAATAGAGTAGATTGATATGTGAGTGTTTTGCTGTAGGCTGGTGTCATGGAGAACGGATGAGAGATGGTGAGAGGGGCTGGTTTCCTGCCAACTGTGCCACTCAGATCACAAACCGCACAGCCAAGGAGAACAACATACAGCGCATGGAGCGACTGCGCAAGGAGACTGACGTCTGAGCGGACCCAAGATACACTGAAGGACACTCAGTTTACAGAGATGATGATTTTTATAGAAGTGTTAATGTGAATTAGACCACTTTCTGCAGACCTCATGAACTGTTCACAGAAAACACCACTCATACTAGAGGAACTGTTTCTGGTTTTATTTCAGCTTGCCTTTGTTAAAATTCATGTTTGGATACATAAAAAGTTATTTAAAAATGTCAAACTGACCAGATATCAAATTACTTTTAAAAACCATTTGGTGTAAAAACTTAAGACCGATTTAGAAAAACATCTGCTGTTTCCCCAAAATTTTTAGCTGTCACAAAAATAATGGAAAAAGAAAACAGGTCTGCATAGAGTCTGCAGGCAATTGGTGGTAATCTGGTCGAAATGCATTTTCGCAAGCTTAGACGATCAAAGTCATACGTTTCTTATTGCTCAGATCTTGATGTTTCTGCTTGACAAAACTGCAAATGCAAACAAACAAAAAAAGGGGGTTAGAAAGATTTTAGGAGTCATTTTAAACATGCTGTCAGTAGCATAAACAGTGTGCCAGAATGTCTGCTACATCAAATCCGGAGCATTATCTAACCTTTCATCAATGAAAAGTGCAAACTGTAGCTGAAACATCCATTATCTAGAGTCCATCCCCTCCCATTCTACTGCCACAATTATGTGCTGATACACAATTCAAATATGAAGCAAAGTCATAGCTTATTCTAAAGTGCATTAAACATTTTAGGAATGTTAAGTTATTTTATATCACAATTATACATGGTTAAAGTGTGTATTTATATTTATTATATACATATGTATATTATACACACACACACTTTTAATTTGACAGTTGTGAGAATACAAGGTGAAAAAGGCGCTTAATTATGAAAACAATGGCAATGCAAAATAAATCAATGCTTCAACAAATAGGTTTTATTTTCTTAAAGCACAAAAACCAAAAACAAAACAAAAAACAAAAAACCACCCAACATTAACATTGAGGCGTGCAATGGGATGTGGATTGTTTTGTTTTTTTATAAAGAAAATTCCTCACAGATGGACTCATGAATGATTCACTAAGAAAGCATGCCAGTCAAAAGCGCAACATACTTGATAAGCAAGTATGTTCCTTCACATGCAATGACAGCAGCACCCACCCGGCCGGATGGTCTAGATGTTCAAGCCGGTGGCGGTTAATCTGCTCCGCCCTGTTCAACTTCGGGAGCGGCTGATTTGTCGGCTGATGCATCGGCTGCCTTGCTGTCCTTGCCGTCCTGAGGCTTGGTTGTCTGGGGCCGTCTGCGGCGGTAGTTGTAGTTGCGGCGATAGCGGCGCTGGCGGGGCTCCTGGTTCTGCCCACCCTCGCCCTGGTTCTCTTTATCCTCCTCCCCTTCCCGCACCGGCCGGGGGCGTGGGGGACCCCTGCAGAATAGGATGATATGAATTTACACACAGAACTTCAAATAACGCTGCTCAAAATCAAACAGCTACATTTGTTACTAAAATGTATAGCAGACTTCTCATTCTCAAGCTCATGAGTTAATGCATCTCAAATTTATTTAGGACAAGGTTCCTCAAATGTGGTCCTGGGTTTACCTCAAACTAGGGCTGTCCGATAAATATTGTGTGCTATGTAATGCAAATCTTGTCAGGAAAGCAGTTTCTGTAATCAGCATGTGATATTTAATATCACAATATTCATTGTGCAGACCTACCTCAGACACTGATCACGCTCAACTACCTGAAGTCTTCCAGTAACTCTGAAAACCCAAATTAGCCTTCTCAGGTGTATTTGATTAGGTTTGGAGATAAACTTCCAGGGCCAGATTTGAGGCACCTTCAATTAAGAATTTAACAGCCAAACTAGGTAGTATTCACAATATTGGCCAATTTTAATTTCACAGTTTATACTAATGTGAATATCCGAAATATTGTTTGGCTTTAACTGCAGTCTTGCTCATCTTACTGCTGCAGTTTCACGTCTGCTAATACGACATGCAAACCTTGGTGTGAACCTTGGTCGGAAGCCTCTGTAGTAGTTCTGCCTCATTGGTTTGTTGCCCTGGTCTGGACCACCTTGGTTCTCATCACCTTCCCCACCCTAGAAGTCAAGAGTAGGTCTTAGACAAAAAGCTTTCAGTTGGCCTCAAAACACTACATGATATAATATTCAATTAATGGGTTCAGATTTCACCCTACCTCTGTCATGTCTCCTCTCTGGGGTGTGTTGGTGTAAGGAGGGCGTCTGCCGTAACGCCTTCGCACAAAGTATGGCGGGTAGCGCCGTCTGCCAGGGTAGGTGGGTCTACGCTGCTGTTGCTGCATCTCACCCTCGGGGGCATTTTCCTCCTCTTCCCTCTTCTCTCGTGCCTCTCCATCACTCTGATAGTTCTCCTGGTAGTCGCGAGGGGGGCCCCTCCTGCGTGGGAACCGCCTGTATCGGTTCCTGTCAGCCGCATACTTGCTGCCCTGCACAGGAATTCCACCTGGGCCAGTAACGTTGGCTGCCTCTGCACCCTGAAAGACATTCGATATACATTTTGTCTATCTCCTAATTGACTAGACACACATTTAGTTTGGATAATGGACACAGAATGGACAAATTTCCTGGAACCCATTTTGAAAAGGCTGCTGTACAGTAGTCTGGGCAGAAACTTGATATTTAATCAATATCTCATTTATGTAGAGACCATTTTTACCCTGGATCCACTAGAGTTGTGTCGATAGACAATAGCACTTTGTATCGACATTAGTCAGAGATGATGCCTAAGAATTACTAGCCTGATTATAATCATCTTGCTAGTTGTCAAATTATTTCTAGGCCAATCAGAGGCATTCCGATAAGTCATTGTTGAAACAGTTTTGTAATTAAGTGCATGCTCACAGACTGAATTCCGCTCTTGCATTTTGTTGAGAGAATTTGTAAATGTAAGTTTTTATTTATTCATCAAAGGGTAGACATTTGTTTCAGCAGAAGTGTAGTCATTTAGGCTGCTTTTAGCCTTTTGCTGGAGTTGGTCTACTTTCCGGCAATAAAACCCAAGTCAAATATTAAATATTTTAATAAATGAATACAATAATATGCATTGCCAGCCTCACAGGCTGATAAGATTACAATACATTACAATTGAGCATATTGTCCAGCACCAGGATCTATTTACATTTTTTTTTTTAATACTTGGAATATTTTCATTACATAATTTTAACTGAATCTCTTTATGTATACATACATGTATTAATGCTAATTAAAATATGAAACCATGAAGTGACCAAACAAAATGTTTTTTTTTAATAAATACCAAAACATTGTAGTTAAGCTGGAGGAGCAGCATGGAACTAAGACTCTAAACAACAAAAACACAAGCTCACCTTCTCCCCTTCTACGACGTCGAACTCCACAGTCTCGCCGTCCCCGACACTACGAAGATATTTCCTTGGGTTGTTCTTCTTAATGGCGGTCTGAATAAACAGAAAAGAAAAATAAATAAAAATAATATACAAAACATGTTATGCCATTGTAGTGACAATTAAAGAAAAAAATAATAATAATAATAATTACCTGGTGCACAAATACGTCTTCCTTTGTGTCATTCCTGCAATTTTAGAGTAAAATGTTAATAATTGAGGAAAGATGTAGAATAAACAAGCATGCAGGGTTGATCAGCAAGTTAAACATTAGAATAAATAATAGCGTGCTAGTGCAAGCCAGGTCTGGCTTTGTAAGCACAAAGGCTGTAATAGGATTGCGGATGTTCCCTGACCCACATATCATATTAGTCTTTAGAGAATGTTATTTACCTGTTGATGAAACCGTAGCCGTTCCTTACATTGAACCATTTCACTGTCCCCAGGACTTTTGTTGCTTTAAAGAGAAAAGAAAAAGAAAAATTTAAACCACAAGATTTGTTTGACTTAACCTACAACCGTTGAGAGAAAATCATCACAATATTAAAATCATTTAAAAGCCATTCTTGGTGAGTTGAGTTCATTTTGTCTCTGCTATTTATAACCTCCAACTGTGGTGCTTTTAATAGACTGTGATGCAAAGGCAGCTGCTCTTATTAGAAGAGCCTCGATCACCATGAAAGGCTCTGACCCACAGAGTTCACATTATTAACCTCCTATCCATCTTATAAAAGACCAAAATGTTAAAGGCCGAATAAAGAATACAAATATTCAGGCAAGAGTTTACAGTAATCAATGAGTTCATCATCATGATTTAATCATGAGTTTAAAAGAACGATTCACTCAATTTTTAATTGTGATTTTTTTTTTTACTCAAGTTGTTTTACTCAACTCTTTTTTTTTTTCTTCTGTTGAACAAAATATTTTAAAGAATATGGGTAACAATACAGCTGCTGGTAGACAGTCTTTTCCACAGTTTGGGGATTTTTTTTTTTTAATAAATAAAAACAAATCATACAGGTTTGTATCAGCTTGAGCAAGTAAGTGACTTTATTTTGGGGCGTCCAATCCTTTAAGAAAAATGCAATTTAGCAGAGAGCAAGTTAGTCTCTCTCATATCCATACAATAATAAATAACCATTCTTAGGACGAATACGTTTTTTTATTATTGTTATTATTATTAGTAGTAGTAAAGTTACATTTAACCACATTTTTTCCCAAATAATGATTAAAATAATAAATGTACAAATATAAGTAAATATGGAAAAAGGTATTTATTAAAGATTAAACTCCTAAAACGGGGGATTAAAAAAATAACCCCCCCAAAAAAATTAACTTTCAGGTAAAAGATGTGCTGTAACGTTAGTTTATTGTTAAGCGCATAGGTTTGGCCCAATGTGGAGTTGAAGTAGGAAGTGATGATGCTAACTGCAGTTAGCGCACTAGCATCAGCCATGTGGCCGGATCGAAGCCAAACAGTCTCAGTTATCAATCCTCAATGCAGCACACAGCACGCATTACAAGATTATGTATTTGTGTTTAGATCTCGGCTGGCAAGCGATTCGCGTTTCTGACCGAACGCTACAAGAGCTGTGAGCTTGTAGCAGTAGAGAAGACAAAAGAAGCGTCCATCATCCAAACACCATGGCGGACATTTTATATGTGGGGTCGCGACACGAATGTAGACGACGCTTCTCTCACACAATCTCTATGCGATCTGTACTGGAAGTCGCGTCTTGGCTGAGGGGATCTTCGGGAGACGGCGTTGACGGTGTTAATGGAGATAAGGACACGTATGCGCGACGCGTCGAACGCTCCACGCGAACAAAGAGACACAATTTAGCCTGCCTTAAATTCGCTCCCCCCCCCCTCCCCAAGAAACCGGCCGTCGAAATAATCGATCCGACGTGGATCACTGCGAACACGTATAATGTGGACGAGTGTTCGTTTCACACAAATAGCGAACTTAATAATGATCTGGGTCACGTCACGATCAAGGCCAAGCTCAAGGATATGTTTCACTCACCGTAAACATCAACGGCCTGAAAAGTAAACATACTAAACATTGATACGATATAGCAGTCGTATTGTGGGTTTGTGGGCAGTAACGTTAAATAAACTTAAGCGTCTCTGTAGAGAGAGACTCGTGTTCACTGAAGCAGGCCTCGGACTCGAGCACGCGTCATGGCGGTTTGATGGAACGCGGCACGCGAGCTAACATTTAAACGAACTGAGACCGTTTAACGGCTCAAATTTAACGTACGTACGCCCTAAATATTTTAAGTAAACAACGCCGTAACAAAACCACTGGAGTGGTAGCCACGGGAATATTCAGTTGGTGGCCGGATAACGACATCACACAGGCCACGCGCTTTCCCGAACTGAAAAATTGGTTACCGTTCAGTTGTATCAAACCGTACAGCGCCAACGTATTCAATAAACACATTCTTTAAAATAAACGAATCCTCAGTGCAAGAAGACCGATGTTTCTCTGTAAGGCTTACCGATGACCTTCTTATCCCCCGCGGTAGCTGCGGCTGCCGGGCTGGATGGGCTCTCCTCGTCGGCGGCAGGCTGCGGCGGCTGCTGTGTTTCGGCCTCGCTGCTCATGTTGTTTTCTTGTTGGTAAAGCCGGCGGTGGCTCTCTAGTGTGTTTTTCCCGGTGCTAGATGGTAACCTGGGCCGGCGGTGGTGGGGGCTGCTGCCTTCAGGCTCTCCGCTTTCCTTTCTCCGCTCCCGCTGCCGATCGAACTGGACGGACCGAGTAATGATGCCGGATGATATTCTGTCACATCTCTCCACCCATCCCTCAATCCAATTGGTCGATTAACTTGCGATCAGTCAACGTGAATAATCTTACTGACGCTCATTGGTTCTATTTATTGTCAATCATACGGAAAACACATTAAGTCTGCTCATGATTGGTCGCATAAAGAATTAGCACCGCCCAGAATTGAAGACCCCATTTAACCTTCCAGACATACTAGCATGTATATATATATATATACATTCCAAACAAAAGAAAATATTGACCGAATGTCAAAATATCAAATGTGAGAAAAATATAAATGCATATTTCAGAGTCTTAAACCCCTTATGAAGGTTTTTTTTTTTTTTAAAGTAAACATATATATATATATTTGTACAACAAAAGCTTACATATTAAATACATTTCTACAATAATATATGAATAATAAATAAACATTTAAAAAAGCAGGTAAATCAAGAATGGAACATTTTGTATGAACAGACTTGTTATAAGTCTTATTATAGATTTGCATATACATTGCTTATCTGAACATTCCAGTAAAGCTCCTTTAAGGTGAACTGATTTATTTTTATTATATAGACAGAATACACACACACACACACACACACAATTGTCATCTTTTATATAATTTTATTTGTAACAATTTATTAATTTTAGTGCCCTATTGTAATACTAATTTATTGTTATATATATATGTCATATTTGGCAAAATTTTGTGTAAACAATTATGTTTTGTAAAATTTAGTTAGAGTGGAACTATTAAAAACAGAAAAATATTTAACAGACACCAAATCGACAAGGACAAAAATGTAGCAGGTATGAATAGCGTAATTCATCAGTGAGCGAATCATAACTTGAATCAGTCCATGAAAGATGATGTGCTTTTGGAACAAATCCCATCACTGACTTCTCCCACAGCATTATAAAGGAAGCACTCAACAACCAAAGTTGAGACAGACTCTGGCTAGTTGCGAGACAGACCAGTACTCCCCCCCCACCCCCATCCTTTTGTCATGTAAATATGTTTTTGGCACTGTCGAGGAGACCTGGCTGAAGTGTGATTTTATTGTTAATGGTCCGGCCCTGTTGTCCCACACAAAGACAGGCTTTAACATTGACCCTTGAAGCCTCCCACCGAGCCCAAACTCTTCCTGCACTTTAGCTGAAAGAGCCCTTTTGTGTGCGTGGGACCCAGTCCAGCAGATGGGGGAAGGGGTTTCTGGGTTAGGATGTGGGTTAGGGTAAGCAGCCATAAGAAGACAAAGGGAGTACAATCATAAGGAATTTGATTTACGTGGCATGTCCTTTAGGTGTTGGTTTAGCATCATAAACTCAAAGCCTTTGACGATTCAGGAAACGTCTCTTGATTTCAGTTCTCTTTGAATTGGAAGTGTAATAAAAAAAATTCCACAATGACTTAGAAAACACATGGGTCAACATTTATTAAGGTTGAGAAAACCCTCAACCAGCCATTCCTTAAGACAAAAGTAAAAGCCTTGTCCTTCAGAATGTACAAAGAGCGCATGTATACGTCTTGAATTTCAAGTTTGGTCATATATGCAAATGTTGATAAAAGAGAATCAGATAAGCAAATCATGGCATACATTTAGTTTTGTAACTTAACTTTGAATAATATAAAACTACAAACTTCAATCAGTCAGTAGTTTCACAAATAATTCCACAAGATTACCTATACAAAAATTATGTGTTGCAATCGAGATGATGATTAGTCAGTCCAAAATGCAGAAAGGCTTGTTTGTTTTCTTTAAAGCAAATGTCATATGCCTTTCTGATGCATCACATTTCTCCACACTGGGCAATGATAATCGGCAGCTTGGGCTTGTTGTTGGGTCCTGTTGGTACATTCTGTATGAAAAAAATGAAAAAAAATGTTGCTTTTATCCAAAGCGGCTTACAATTCAGGACAATGGAAGCAATCAAAATCAACAAAAGTGAAATGATATGCAAGTGCAGTCTCAGTTGGCTTAATGCAGTACACATGGCAAGTTTTTTATCATTATATAATAAATAAAAAGAAAACAGATTGAATAAAAATAGAATAAAGAATACAGCAGTAGAAAAACTCCAAAAATGTTAGAAAAGTTAGTGTTTTTGTTTTTTGCCTTTTTAAATGGCAAACAGTTTTTAAATCTTGAAGGTTCCTCGGGCCTCTTTTATGAACTTTGATCTTCACTTCTTTCCATAGATTTTCTATGGGATTTAGGTGATTGACTGTGCCATTCAAGCAACTTCATCGTTTCCTTAGCCTTATGTTTGGGAACATGGTCTTGTTGAAATGTCCATCCTCTTTTTATTTTCAGCTTTCTGTTAGTTTCTATCCAGAACGTCGTGGTACATTTCTCCATTCATCCTGCCTTTAACAATATGAAGTCTGCCAGTACCCCTTGCTGAAAAGCAGCCCCAAACCATGAGGCTTCCACCCCCAAACTTAACTGTTGGTATGGTGTTCTTGCGGTTGTGGGCAGTGCCATTTCTTCTCCAAACATGGCATGTAGAATGACTGCCAAAAAGTTCAATTTTTGAATTGATGCGTTGATGCCATGCGCCTATGACAATTCCCATCAGAATGCTTTTCAATGACAAGATTACAAAGCTCTTGGGAGAATTCTTTGCTTTTACCCATCATGAAGTCTTTCCTGTGTGCCTCCTGGGTAATGAGAAGCCTTTATAGGCCATCAATTAGAACTAAAGCATGGTTTCTCTCTCAATACTCACAGATTTCAGGTGATTTCCTGGCTTTCTATGCCATTTTGCACCTTGTTATCTTCATGTGTTCAATACTTATTCTCTGCGTCATTTCACGTTATTTATTATGACTCAACTTGAATACTGAAATGTTCTGATTTCTTTGTATGAATTAAATATTTGGCTTGATGGCAACATCTAGTGGAAATTTTGTGTCAATAGCCCACTTCGAAACCCCCTGATAAAAACTCGGATGCGTCAAATACTTATTTCCCCCACTGTATAAACAGTAGTCATCATTTGAAGTGGATCAAAAACGTCCATCAAAGTTGTCCTAAGACAAGAACGCATTTTGGTTTTTACATTTTTACGACAATTTTAATGAAAGGTTTTGATCCACTTCAAATGTTGACTACTGTATAAATAAAGTGCTGGAGTTGGAGGATCAAATAAAGATGAAAGAGATATGTTTTTAGCCGTTTCCTGAAGATGGCTAATGAGATATTTAGCACAATACAAGTACACAACATTGTTTAGAAACAAAAAAAAGAATGGGATTAAGAAACAAAAGTTGTATTTTGTTTTAAGAGTGAGCAGAATGCGAAGAACAAAACAGTCTGGACAGTTTCATTTACATTTTCTTGATGTTTTCGTAGTTGATCATTAAAAAAAAAAAAAATTAAATACCAAGTTTGAGACTTCCATCTATCGCATCTTAATGCATTTTCTCAGACTCTCAGGCTGATGATACACAGGGCAACGTTTTGAGCAATTTTGCCAGGCAACTTTTTTTGAACAATATTGCTTGGGCACTTTTTCATTGAAAATATGTAACAAATTTCCATCTGGATAATTAAATCTTGGGCCATGTGTTTCTCACCTGGCTGCCCGCTGATGGCAACAATCCCCAAAGTTGACAAGCAACATTGCTCAAAAAGTTGCCCAATGTGTCATCAGCCTCAGACAAACACCCCGTCTCTTCATATGCTTTAAGCATGGCAGAATTCTAACTTTCTCTCACAACTTTCTATCACTGATCACTCATCAATAGGATCACTAGTACATTTCTTAAAGAATTGAAACTTGTGATCCCTTGAAAATGTACAAAACAAAAATATTGTCTTACCTCAATTTTTCTCATGACAAGCAAACCATCTACCACTTTTCCTGTAAGAAAGAAACAGAGCAGGTAATGACGAGACTACTGCACAAATTCTCTCAGGACAGAATCAATTCAGGAATTGTCTGACTCACCAAATACCACATGCTTCCCATCCAACCAGTCGCACTTTGTACAGGTGATAAAAAACTGACAGCCGTTTGTTCCCGGTCCACTGTTTGCCTGCCGGGGAAGAATACTTCAAATTACTGATGACATGACTTTGCATGGGGTGATGGTGACATGATTGTGTTATAAACCATTTTTAGTTGTAAGGGAACTGTCAGTAACAGTTGATAATTATTGTGTACATGAGTACAATTTAAATATTTCTTATTTGAAAGAAAGTTAAATGTAAACTAGGTCAAAAAACTAATTTTTTACGGTGTGTGGAAATATAGAAATATAATATTTTTTGTGGAGTAAAGTAAACCCCACTAGATGCATATTTTAAACACATTGTTCATATAACATCACTGATATGCTGCCATAAAGCATACTGTAAATTTTCATCAAGTGTTTCAAAGTCCCAGTGTGTATAGAAGCTTCACCATTGACAAGAGTCCTGGGCCAGAGTGTTTCATTCTAAAGTTCTCATCTGCAAATGGTCCCCTGTAGATACTGCAGATACCAGTGCCATCCCCCTGATGGACAAGAATATAATGTTAAAAGTCACTCACAGAGTCAGAAAATCTGAACCACCTAAACTGTAAGACATGTAGCTCTGAACGTGAAACCAAAACTACTATTCAAAGCAAACTGAAAATGTAGCTGGGAATAGCTGTATATATGTGACCCTGGATCACAAAACCAGTCTTAAGTCGCTGGGGTTTATTTGTAGCAATATCCAAAAATACATTGCAT
>JAUMHI010000046.1:17004500-17023744 GCA_032359435.1 Enteromius unitaeniatus | reverse complement strand
ACATTTTAAAATATATTCACACAGAAAAAAGTTATTTTAAATTTAAATAATATTTCACAATATTAGTTTTTTTCTGGATTTTTAATCTAATAAATGCAGCCTTGATGAGCAAAAGAAACATCTTTAAAAAACATTAAATATCTTACTGTTCTTTTGAACGGTAGTGTATATGTATATTTATTCTACTGCAGTGTGGTCAATACCAGATCTAAATAAATCTATATATATATACATAGAATATTCATAGAATTCTTTAAACAATTCTGAAATCTGAATATTTGAATTATGATGCCGTCATTACTGTAATAACAGACACAAGGGAAGGGTGGCCAATGGCAGAAATAAGTCAAATTAATTGATTATCTGCATTTTCTCACTACTAAGCATAATCATCAGTGCACCCACAATAAATATATGGTGTTTGAGCTGTACGTCACCATTCTCATATTATCAATATAGTTACAGGATACTTCAAGGCCTCTGGGTGGAGCTCTCTGCACATTTCGGCTTTCTGTTGTATATGTTGTGTGTGGACAAGGACTGTGCCAGCACTGCACAGTTTGCATGTCTCCCTAATCAAACCTGATCCAACTTCATTAGTGGAGACTCCAAGAACACAGACGTAGGCATCTAAAATGTGCAGTTTTTTAAGGGTTTCAAGAACAGAAACGGGAACTACTCGTCTACTAAATATTTAGTTTTCTTTAAGGAAAGCTAGTCATTTCTGTATATTGTTTTGGCCATGCTCAACCATAAAGTCTAGAAATGTGGTGTTAGCATATTTATTAAGGAAATAATGTCAAAATGTGACCATATATTCTAGGTTATGTCTCACCATTTATCTGAACTTTCTTCAGATCACTGGGCAGAAATCCCACCTGTGGCGGTCCTTTGTGATGCTTTGTTTTAATTAAGGGTAATTCCACCAGCTCAGTGTTAATATAGACTTTGTGTTTTTCCTGTGTTTTTTTTAGTTATACATGTATTGGCCTTATTTCAGTATTTGCATGTGTCTGATAAGAACAAATGTTACACTTTTATCCACCAAATGAGAAGATCAAAAATGAACAAACTCTTCAGTACCTAGAAACCTCTAACAGGCAGGAATGGGACCAAAACTCCAGAAACTCATAACCTCGATAACCAGACGTCTTCAAACCAATTTAAAAAGAAGAGGAGATGCTAAACCATGAAAAATACGCAATATTTTGAGACCCGCAACAGACATCAAAATTGAAACGAGCTCATTTTGTGCATGAAATGGTAAAATATCTAGTATAAACATTTATGTTATCTATGTTCTATTGTCGGTAAAATATTTCTGGAATTCACATTGTATTTTAACATTTAAAACTGTCCAATTTCAGTTTGAACCGTGCCCGAGTGCATTTGACCACCAAAGTACGGTTCGTTTGACTAGTGTGAGTGCTCCGAACCCGAGCAGGGTTCATTTAGCCGTCCCTGGCCCGCTTGGAAGAGGTGTGCCAGAGCACGATTTAGCTGGACTCGGGTGCGGTTCGCGTGTAGTGTGAGCGCTAACCGTGCCAGAGCACGGAACAGGATACGCAACGTCACGTTTTTGCAACGCTCCAAAACCAACATGGCAACATGCAATGTTTGTTTAACAATAGGCTGTGGACCACCGCGGACCAAACGACTCAAAAAATACTATCCACAAAGTAAACGAGAGCTGCTCTTCCTGTTTATCCTGAAAACCGTGGCACCATAATGACTTAGCGTGCTCCAGCACGAGTGCTGAAACCCTATGTGAGTGCAGGCCAGAGGGGGAGTGGGGAAAAATCGTACTCGGGCCCTGTTCACGGCAACCATGCCTAGTGTGTGGCCAGGTATGGTGACCCATACTTGGAATTCGTTAATTTAACCCATCCAAAGTGCACACACACACACACACACTCCCGGAGAAGTGGGCAGCCAATGTTGTGGCACCGGGGAGCAGTTGGGGGATCGGTGCTTTGCTCAAGGGTCTCACCTCAGTCATGATATTGAAGGTGGAGAGAGCACTACATTGACATGACAGTCAATATACAAACAGACCCCGAACATTGTTTGCACACAATGTTCTGAAAAAATTGTCAAAAGCCAAACACCTGCGGGATCAATTTAGCTCCATTGTCTGGATCACAAAGCAAAACTTACATTGACAAAATCACCACCCTGAATCATGAAGTCCTTTATCACCCTGCCAAAAAAAACAACAAAAAAAAACACATGAGCAGGTTGAAATAAAAATCAAGCTTCTTTTGTTTTTTAAACAAATATTTTGTAATAACCTCTTAAACTTATATGAGTAAAATGCACAGCAAGACATGCATTTCTATAAACATGCAGCTGTGATTTTCTCTTAATTGCATTGTAAAATTGTGATATACAACATTTTTATAAATAAAGTCTTTAAAACAACTTCAGTGCAGTGTATCTTTGCAGCGAAACCCATCATTTGTATAGACAATATCATAGTCCATTTTGAATTGCAAAGGTTAAGGGTGTATTTGCATCAAACATTTGATTAATGAAACACCTACAACACCTGTGTGATGGACATTATCATAAAAGACTAAATATTCATACTTAGAACAAACCTGTAAGTCTAATTAAGAACAACATCAATAGCTTGATTAGGCTGTTATGCAGTATAACAGTAAACAATACAGACTAAAGTGTCTCACCGATGAAATGTGCAGCCTTTAAACCCTACAGGGACACCGTCCTTCCTACAGTGAATAAAAGCAGCACATGAACAAGGTATATGCAAATAAAAGCAGGACCAGGAAGAAAGAGCTGTGCACACAACACGCTTCCATGAAACACAAGCTGTGTTTAATCTGCAACCTTATCCAATATTCATGTTTCCTCTTCCTTAAAAGCATCAGTCACAATAACTCATTAAATGTAATTTGAGCATGTGGTACAATACTATAGGTTTAACTATATATGTGGTTGAAGCAGCACAGCCCTTTATTAATAAAGGCAATAGTTCACCCCCAAAAAAAACTACATTTGCTGTTAATTTAGATGGTGACGTTTCTTTAGAGGAACAGTCGTGGTGATAAAATGCAAGTCAACGGCTGCCAGCACTATGGAAATCAAAAAAAGCATGACAGCAAATCTTATGTATAAAAATTAAAATGGTTTACAAACGTTTAGTTTTAATTGCTTTTTAAACTAAATGAATACCAGTGACTCATATTGAGGTCTTATGAAGCGAAACAATTAGTTTGTGTAAGAAACTGAACCATTGTTACCTGTAATCCAGAGATGCAGTCAAACAGTCTGGAGTGATGTCCAGTTTACAACAAATGGTTATTTTTAGTGAACTATAGGAACCAGCTAACCAAATCACACTGTGAAACTCGCACAGATTTACAAAGTTATTCAATCAAACTCACTTTTAGACTAATTTGTGATTATGTAAACAAACTGCTGAAATGATTATTTGAACCAGTTCATTGAAACAAACTGCTCAAAAGAACCAGTTCTTGGAAAATCTGACTTCTCTGTTTGTCTGCGGCTGTGGATTACAGGTAACGATGCCGTAAATAATGTTCTGCTTCTCGCCCAGACTAATCTTTTCAAGACCTAATTATATTACCAGAAGCCACAGGTATTTTTGTGTTGCCTGTATGTTTTTTTTTTACTCTAGCTTTACGACCAGTGTTTCAATTAAAATCTTCTTGGATGGTGAGTTAATTAACAGCAAGTTTTCTTTTTTGGGTAAACCCTCCCTTAAATTCACTGAAATCGGACTTACTTGAATTCACCAGTACAGAACTGCCTAAAAGACACAGAAAGAAAAACAGATTTACATCTCTATTATGATGTCTGCAGCAATTCCACCAAAATGTAAACATTTAGGCTGATGATACACTGGGCGACTTTTTTGAGCAATGTTGCTTGGGCACTTTTCAATTGAAAATGTGTATCATCAGGCCTTAGAAAATTAGCATGCAAGCAGTTAAAACTTAAAACATAAAAACTTAATATAAAGCAGAACTTACATAAACATTAAAAAAAGAAAAATTATAATAAATAAAAAGAAATCATGCATGTAGACATGACTTTGCTTTTCTTTGCTGTTCTTCAAGAAAGAAAATGATAATCAATATTTCATACAATAAAATTAGACTTTTTTCCAAAACTTTTTTCCTGTTAGCTGTGAAACATTTTCTGTGTGTATTTACAATTTGATTTGAATGCAAACAGTGCATCTATGCGTAGTGACTGACACACAACAGCGTATGCATTTTTCATGAAGCGATACTTTCCAAAATGTTGCTATGGGAGCTGAATTGTTGAATAAACTCATTATTTTTGTGTTATTTCAGTACAAAATTCTTATTTAATAAATAAAAAAAATATTTTTATCGCTTCATAATGTTACAGTTAAAAACACTGATGGCAGATTCTGACGTATTCTGACGATGTCTTTTCCAGTGACGCATTTTGGGGTGGAGATACCCTTCAACCAAACCCTCCTTCAAACTATATTGTCACAATTAATAATGCAAACAATATTTTAAAACAAACATATTTGCAAATACACAACGTCTCGTTAAAATAAAGCTCTTATAGAACTGTTGTGTGACTTAAAAGAAACACAAATGCTACCTATATACTTTCCAAAATGTTGTACATGAACTAACAATGAACAATACTTCTACAGCAATTAATTTTACAGCAAATTTTAGCATTTTCTAATGCAGTATTAAAAGTACAAGTTGAGTTTGTTAACATTAGTTAATGCACTGCGAGCTAACACAAACTTATAATGAATAGCTGTATTTATATAAACTAATTTTAACAAAGATGAATAAATGATGTAATAAATGTATTGTTCATTGTTTGTTCATGTTAGTTATTACATTAATATTAACAAATGACACATTGTAAAGTGTTACCCATACTAAAAGAAAACTATTTAGATTAAATAAGGAATTAGACACAATTATCAAACCAATGTTTCAGATAAAGTGACTTGTATTTATAGAATACATCCTTACTGTTCCATGCATAATAACTATGAGGTGAAACATTGTTGTCCAAAAGATTTAAGCCACGTTTTTCATATGAATTCATAATAGCTGTCTTCTTTATATAATGTATTTTGATTGCACTTTGTGGCACTGTTTGCTTCTGGTAACACGGTGTCAGAGACACATTCATATAAGGCAGTGGAAATTTGTGTAAATAGTGAAAGAGGCTATTTAGAGAGCGAGCCGGGAGCGTGCCCTAGGGGATTTAGCCTTGGCTGCGAGGGTCTGGCAGAGCTCGACATCCGGCTCGAACCCGACATGCCCCCCCTGAGGAAGGTGAGGACTGAAGGCGGAGTAAGGGGAAATTGTGCTTATTTAAGGCACAGTCTCTTAGATCCGATTGGGGTAAACAGGTAATAGGCTGATTGGGAATGCGGTGCCAGTAGTGGCTAATCCTTCTTATGTGCTTCTCCCGAAATTTGTTTATCAACATCATAAGATGCTATCACACTCAGAGTAAATCGTGATTAGATGCTATTTACACTAAGTGAAAATATATATATATTTTTTTAGCGATAGATGCTATTTAGACTTCGCAAATAGCAGCATTGAACCCGGGTCAATTACTTCAAACTAAGTATGACACACTTTACCATTTGTGCCACTGGAGCTGATGACAGCCAACCGTCTTTTGTAATGTTGACTATCCTAATCACACGGTGGTGGGCGGAGTTAGTGTAAATAGCCTCTGCCAACATGGCGGGCTATTTGCACTTAGTGTTAACCGACATTCATATTCATTTAAACTCCTACCCCAGTTGTATCATGTTTTGAACATTTTAAACCAATTTGAATACATATTTGTATCGATTTTCAAATGTCTCTAGGGATAGCTGTAGGGATGTTAAAGTATCGATATGTACACAGTATAAAAGTATTTTTTTAGGAACGGCAGCCTAATGCTTAGATGACAGAAAACATAAATGTTTTTTTATCAGTTTTTTTTTTTATCTGTTTAAACTTGGATTTTAACAAATGTTTTGTGAACCACAAAAGCAGTCATAAGTAGCATGGGTATATTTATAGCAATAGCCAACAATGCATGGGTCAAAATTATATATTTTTTAATGGCAAATATTATTAGGATATTAAGTTAAGATCATGTTCCATGAAGATATTTTGTCAAATTTAGTTATTTAGACAATAAGTGGTATCGGCCATCCCTGCTTGGGCTGCAACCGTAACATCCCTGTGTACACACACACACACAGAAAGAGAAAGAAAGAAAAAAAGAAAAAGAAAGAGCGAGCAAAAAAGGAGATTTATGCATGAAAGAATTTAAAGGATAGAGGAATCATCTCACCGAAAATTTTCAGCAGTCTTTGGAACAATGTCAGCAAAAAGCTCTACCTTCATTCTGCCCACTTCCTGAAAAAAAAAGAAAAAAGAAGCTGAGTACAAAGAAGCAAATATGCATTTACCGTAACAATGTACATTTGATATTCAAATCAAATTGTTGCATTCTGTGCTGCAGAGACAAACAGGATGAGCTTTTTAGTTATTTGCAAAAGAAATGCAAAACAAAATACAGAATTTTAATCTAAGGATATGAGGCATTAACCATGGATGGATGATCAGTTGTGTGCTTGTGGAATGAATGAATGCAGGTTGTTGTTGTCCTACATGAGCACACATGAGAAGTGAAGCGTGTGAGCTGGGGCTGTCACAGCCCTGTGGTAGTTAGGCTGGCCGTCATGTCGCAAAAGAGGTGCTTGTTGGATAAATACACTGCAGTGTTAGTGCAGCACTTCTCTGTTCTGAGGATGTTTGTGATAGTCATGAAAATGTTGTTTCCAACTCCCTGAGAATGCTTCTGACGTTATGGTATTTATTTCTATGCAGTTTTATCACAAGAAGGAGGGGTTTCATCTCAAAGGTTTTGAGGAGCGATAACAGGTATGACTATCAAGAACTAGGATAGATTTTAAACTAAAAAAAGATCAGTTGTAACAGACTAATTGATTAGCCATTTGGAGAGGATCTAACTCACAGAAGCAAAGAAATGCTTTGTGCATAGACTGTTAAACAACACTTGCAGTCAGGGTTTGACATTAACACCCGCCACATGCGGGTGGATTTCATGTGTGGTGGGTAACAGTCACTCCCACTCGACAGTCTGGCAAACTCGACATTAATGCTTGTCTGAGACAAGCAGGTTTTCTGAAGGGGCAAGTGAAAGAAGAGAATTTTACTTGCGGGACCGGACAACTTATCGGATTTAAACATCTAACTGCACCAAAATTTGGATGAGAATGTTTCTGATTGTATTACATTCAGTGCATGTAAACAAAGATTAATAGAATAATGAGTAATGCCAATGAGGCTCATGCAGCTTGTCTACGTGAGAGAATCATGTAGAAAACAAAACTAAATAATGCACACAGAAGAAAAATAAAAATGTAAGTTCATTTTTGTATTTATAACATACAACCTAGTTAAGCAATATGAAATGTTTCCTGAAAACCACCAATGCAAATTTGACATTATATACAACAAGTAAGAGTATAATATAGATTTTAGTTCATTTGAATGTACTGAAAGGTTGTACTGTTTTCGCTTCCTTTGGTAAATGAAAATACTGACCCATTTGAAAGCTGAGAATCCAGAGAAATTTGTAAAACTGTGAGTGATTCTGGCAAAATTAAAGAACCACACCATGATGATTTTGTTGTGGGTGGTTGCCAGGGTGGTATGGAGTTTAGGATGGTTGCTAAGGAAGGGATAGGTAGGTGCTTTTTTTCTTAAGTCCAAAAAAAAAAAAAAAACCTCCTCTCTCCATGTTTCTACATATGGGTCTCTAAAAACAATTTATCTGGATGCGTTTATCTGTTTTATTTTTCAGCTGGATCTCTCCTGCAAATCAATGGGATTCTGATCTTTTCACGCATTACATCATCTGTTTAAACTTGGATTTTAATCGTTTATTGCTGATATTGCGCATGATTCATTGGTGCATGTAATTGCAGTGAAAAACACAAAAATCTACTTTTTGTTTTAATGTCAAACATGTATTAGAAATATTTAAAGATTGTTTTGAAAGGATGTAAACACTACATATTTAGGGTGTATGATTAAAAATGAATGAAAAGTTATGAAAAAGGGGAAAAAGTGTCCTGGGTGAAACTGAAAGGTAGGAGTGCCCTCTGGTGGGGCTTGATGATACTTCCGGGAGGGACCATTACAGTATGTACTTACAAAAGGATGGATATCGAAGGCGTTTTTTATTTCTCCTTGAAATTACAATTGTAATATGTTAATAAGCTTTTACATCAATTGTGTAATAATGGACAGTTGCAACCTACTCTGTCATGCTGAAACGTGTTATGCTAGCAAGAGACAATAGCTTTAACACTTGAAGGCTATGCCTATTAGAAGCTAAAAACACTGATTTAAATTATATGAATGAAAAATGCTTTAGACGGTATGAGAAATATTCAAGACACTAAAAGAAATATTTACCACAAAATTTGGTTAAACATGGCTGATTTTATTCAAATCAGGTGAGGGGCTAACTGAATGCAGCATGACTTATCACTCGAGCTCATTCCTGATTGGAAGAATATCTCATGTTGCAACCGTCCCCAGTCCCTCCTACAGTTAATAATTAAGCTACACACACAAAGTTCAGTATCACCATGAATTACAGCAGGAACGTGTGTTAATAAAGCATGTATCAACCCACTGAGTAACTATTATCCTGTGTCTAAATAATAAGATTCAATAATGTCCATTTAAATAACGTATTTATTATTTACTTACTTTCTAAATGATCTTATTAAACACTGACAGCTCCTAAATGACTGTTATTTAAATTGCTGTGCCAAGTGTCTTATTTGAAAAATTCAGTTGATCTATGAAAATCTTTATTCTTCAGGATTAGTACTAATGTAGCATGATGGTATCCAGAACATAGCTTTAAAAAACGTTGAATTATGATATGTCCTAATAATATTCTGTGGTCTCCACCCATAGCTGAAGGGACTCTGAACAGAAATACAAAGACAAGTCGTGTTATGAGTTGTTTTACTAGTTGAATTACCCACTCTATTTATCTAAATAAGAAAAGCATAAACCAAAAACAATCACTTAATGATGTTCATCTTCATGTAAATAGCAAAAGCAGACACGAGTGAGGCAAAAACAGGGCAGCACGGCTTGTTTTAAATTCTGTCTGGTTTTAAAAGAAAGGATCTCATGGGCAGAGTCCAGAGAAGTCAGGACCGCCTATCATTGTCCAGGAAAATAATGCATTTACAGGTAAATAGGTGTGGTTCCAAGAATGTGCTCTGACAGAAATGTGCTCACTTCCTCAACAGACACAACCTGTTTCAAGCCAATGGATGTGTGACAGGATTACAATGTCTACAATTCCATAAGGTATATATTGGTTTTTAATCATTTTATATTATTATGTTGCTGTCATGCGAACATCTTTCTGTTACTGGGATAGACCTATCTAAAAACAAATATAGAATCAAGCAAGGTTATTGTGATTTTATTTAAAGCAGCACCTTTACAATACAATATTTGTGACTAGTAATGAAGGCAACTAAAGTGGCAGACCACACAACAAGAGACCACTTCGTATCACTCTCAAGAGGAAGGTGCTAGTTTAACATTTGACTAGGACTACTGGTTACATTAAGGTTGCAATGCTAGTTTACATTTACACATAGACTTACATGTATGTTGTTTGAGCTGCAGGTACGTTAATTTTACAATGGAATAAAAAAGCGAGGCTTCTTGGAAATCTAAATTTGGAATTGTAAGATTCTGGTTAATATAAAACTTCTTTGTTTTTCTCTCTCAGTTAGAGGTGGCATTAGACAACAGCAGTTAATTCATTTACAATCAAGTGCATGAATCAAATTGTAATATCCTTTTTTTTTTCAACATTTGAATGTTTTTCAACAAATGAATGACCTGTACATTCAACAAATAATATTTCTAAGTGGTATTAATGAATGTTATTATAAAGCGTTAACAATTAAAACAATAGAGATACACTTAGATGGAACAGTTAATTACAATACAGTTCAATAATTATTAAGAGATAGAGTAAATAAATGTTGCTGTGTGTGTGTATATATAGATAGATAGAGATCTATATATATCTATATAATGCTTCACCTACTTCATGCATGCAGTCTCTGCACGGGCATTGCGAAATAAGCGCAGGACGGGAGAAAAGCGCCAAAATGGAAGAATCGGTCGCAAAAAGAAACGCAACTTATGGGAGTATTTTGGATACAAAAAGGATGATGCCAAAATGACCAAAAACATGTGCTTTGTCTGGAGTGCCTGGCAGTGGTTGTTTAGTTCTGATTAGTGTGATCTGAGGTATGCCACTAGTTTTGACAGAACTGTGGTCTATGAATGATGGAATTGCGTAGTTAAGCTGAAATCTCCTGCTTACGATCAATGTGTCCAGTTAAGATAAAAAGAAAAGAAAAAAACAGACTATTGCCAACACACACAAAAAAAACATTACCATTGGCTTTTGGATGATTGCAGAAAGCTAGATAATAATATCTGTGACCAGCAAAAGTTTATGAATTCTCACGTTTTGCTCATCACAATGCTCACAAGCTTGATAGACATATGAACATGACTTGCCTTTTGAAATACTAACAGTGACCACAAGTATAAAAAGCTAAACGCAAGTCCAACACAGTTGAAGTCGGGCTTCAACGTCACCACCATTAAACCTCTTGACTCTTTAAGACTCTACTTTATGTAAAATACATTTTTGTTTGCAAGGGAGCAATAGGCAGTGACATTTATTTACTGTTAAAATAACAGGATTTTCATGTATTTACACCACATACTGCAAATAGTGGGAATTATCTACACTTCATCATTGTAGTACATTATGAAACAGCATGAAATAACTAATTGATTGAAAATTTCAATAGGGAAAAAAGCCCTGTCTAAACCTACCTTAACCCTACCCAATATTTTATTTTCAACTTTTTGGTTATTTCCTTAATTTTTATAAAAAAATTAATGCTTTTGGTGTTATTTCAAATTTCAAAAGAGAGAAACACACCCCTGGGTCAATTGCGTCAAAAGGAACATGATACACACTTTATCTATGCCACTGGAGTTGACGACTGCCATCAGTTTTTTTTGTGTCGTTATAATGTTGTTCACACGTTGGAGTTAGTGCAAATAGCCTCTGCCAACAAGGCAGCTATATGCACTTAGACACTCCAGCAATGATAAACAACAAAGCTGTGAAACAGCTAGATAGATAGTAAGTAGATGAGTTTTTCAGTTTGAATTTTATGATGTCCCTGACAACATCTATAGTCACATTTACTGACTTGTTAGCAACCACTTTTCAAAAGTAAAGCTAGCAAAAAAACAAAATACATCATTAGTAAATCTGTTTTTTGGTTTGTTTTTATGTTGTAAATTAAGCATTAATATGGTAATATAATCTAAAATGGTATACAACCATTTATAAATAATCATCATAAAGCTGCTGGTTATTTTGTACGTATAATCAAAAACGTATCACAATGAAATGTAAATCGGGGGGGTAAAATTCAGTTCCTGGAGTTCTGCAGCCCTGCAGATTTTATTTCAACCCTGCTCCAACACATCAATCCAAGGAGTTTAATTAGGGTAATAAGAAAACACTGCAAGGTTGTGGCCCTGCCCTTGACAGCCCTGATGTAAATATGTGATGTGTGGCAGTGTTACATCAAACACTCCTGTACAGTCTCCTCCGCACCACCAGAGGGAACCGCCCCCCAAATTTTGAATCCCTCCCTTCCGAACTCCATTGCCCATCGTGCCTCATTCCTTGGACTGATCACACACACCTGCACCTCATCACCACACCCATACACTGATAACACACATACATAAAAGCCTTGAGTGCACACTCACTGCAAAGTCAATCAATCAATCACTTGATGTGCCCCGGCTGTCATTTCTGAGCATTGTTACCCATGTTTGATTTGCCCGTTTTCATCTTGGACTGTTTATGTGGTTACTGATTGATTCCTGCCTGCCCCGATCTCAGACTGTTTACCTGTTGTTTGCTGCCTGCCCCGGTCTCGGGCTGTTTACTGACCCTGATTAGTGCTGTCAAATGATTAACACCAATCAAAAACAGTTTTTTTTCCATAATATATGCATGTGTGCTGTGTGTATTTATTTATATATAAATACACACAAAAACAAGACAGAAAAAATGTTATGTGTGTGTATATATTGAATTTATTTATGTACTATATAAACTATATATATATATATATATATATATATATATATATATATTTAAAATATATACTGTATGTGTGTGTATTTATATATACATAAATATACACAGTACACACACACATTCTGTAAAGAAAAACATTTACTTTGGATGTGATTAACCAAAAAGTCAAGACAAAAAGAAACATTTTTGTGCTTATTTCAAAGCTACCAAAAAAAAAAAAAAAACAATATAAAAAGGATCTCATAAAAACCTATTAATGCTCACCACAAACACACCCTATTCCATGTAAGCTAACTAACAACATGCTTAGTGTCACTGTTTTAACTTATTTAAAATAAGTGAAACTTATTTTAACTGACGAATACTTTTTTTCAGGCTCAACTGATACCAAATGTCGGCACAGAACACACCATCAGAAGTCATGATGGCCATTGTTTGGTCATCGGGGGTCAATGAGAACTACCCCCATGATGAGACCCTGCAGTACCTGCTCATTCTGTGCTCCAAAGTAGCCCTAAACACATTTGTCCTGTCTTTCTGGAGGTACAGCATTCTTAAGTCCCTGATGGGGCTCTGCAGCATCTCAATGTATGTGGCAGATGTGCTGCTGGTCAGTGCAGTCACCGGTGCATGGTTCTTCAAAGAACTACTACCCACCTCCACCTCCATGTGCTTCATCCTGGCACATGGATCGGCCGTCTACGCCCTGCTACCCCTACCTATTCTGGTAGCTGGGGCACTTGACTATGCCAGCTACCCACACCTAGACGTCAGCTCAAGCTCTCGGCGCAGGGCTGTGTGTTACTGCACTGTGGTTGTGCTTCTGTGGGCAACCGCATGCTGTTACACCTACAACTACACGGACACGCAACCTATAGAGATTTACAAAGACAATGCGCGAGTCCTGGTGTGCTGCGTTCATGGATCTACTGTGGTGTTTCAATTTAGTATGCAGATATTTATTGCAGTAAGTCTCATACTTCTGTTTTATTTTAAGAAAACGATTGGTTGGATCCAAAGAGCCACAGCATTTGATGCAGAGAACAATCAACACCTATACAACCTACACAAACAGGAGGGGGAAGAAAGTTTTGAAATTCAAGAAAATTCTCCTCCTCTCTTTGTCAGTTTGACTCTAGGTTTCGCTTTGAACTGGATACCCTATCTGCTGATGTGCTTGGTGTGCACCTTTCTAGGCTTCATGGTGCCAGCTTATGCCAGCGTCAATCTTCTGTGGATGGCCTGTGCTAACAGTATGCTAGTTGGCATTGCTTTTTGGTTTAGGGGTGCTAAGACTGGACCTTTAAGAAAATTTCCAGATGACACTTGTATGTGGAACATCTACTGGCGCATGAGCAAAGGAACTACACCAACTGTGGATGCAAAACTTACTATGAAACTATACAAAATGTTTCACAAGCCCGCTGTGCCTTTTCAAGAGATCTAGCATTAAAGGTTAACAATGATACTATTTCTTGCAATCATACATGCTATGAGTTGAAATCTATAGCTTTGTTGCAAACATTGGGAGCTGCTTAGCTAGAAGTGGCAATGAAACAGAAGTAGCAACAGATATTTTCAAAACTTTGGGATCAGTATATGGAGTCTCTTATGCTCATCAAGGCTGTATTTATTTGATCAAAAATGCAGACAAAACAGTAATAAACTATTATATGTGAAATATTAGTGCAGTTTGTAATATTGGTTTCCTATTTGAATATATTTTAAAACAATTTTTTTTGTGATGCAAAGCTGAAATTCCATCAGCCATTACTTCAGTCTTCAGGCGTTACATAATCGTTTAAAAATCTTGTGTTGCTTGATTTTTTTTGCTTGAACTCAAGGTACTTTTTTCTTTGATTATTTGATGAATAAAACACATTTATTTAAAATGCAAATATTTTATAATGCAAGTACTTTTTGTGTTCGTATTTTATCAATTTAATACATCCCTACTGAATATAAGTATTAATAAAAAAGTATTAAAATAGAAAGATATATTTACTGACCCCAAACTCTTGAATGGTATTTATCACAAAAGTAAGATTATTGTAATGCTTTATTGGGTGGTTGTTCTGCACGCTTGATAAATAGACTACAGCTGGTTCAAAATGCAGCAGCTAGAGTCCTGGAACCAGGAACTAGAACCAGGAAGTATGAGCATATCAGCCTGGTTCTTTCAACACTGCACTGGCTCCCTATCAAACATCGTATAGATTTTCAATCTTGTTAATTACTTATAAAGCCCTGAGTGGCTTAGTTCCTCAGTACTTGAACAAGCTCTTATCACATTACAGTCCTCTATGTCCGCTGGGCTCTCAAAACTCCGGCCAATTGATTATATCTATAATATCAAAATCTACTGCAGGTGGTAGATCTTTTTCCTAATTAGCACCCAAACTCTGGAACAATTTATCTAATACAGTTCGGGAGGCAGGCACACTTAAATCTAGATCAGAAGTGAACTGGCCCCAAATAAGCCTGGTTCCTCCCAATGTTTTTTTTTTCTCCATTCTCTCATGGATGGGGTTTTGGTTCCTTGCCCCTGTCGCCTCTGGCTTGCTTAGTTGGGGGCATCTAATTTCTAGTGATTATTGTTGTTTTGATTACAGAGACCATCTCTGCATTTGATAAATAGTTTAATCTCGTCATTATACATTACCATCACTCTCTTCTCCTATTTGATAATGTTTAGTGCTTTGCTACAATCTGTATTGTTAAAAGCACTATATAAAAAGTGATTGATTGACAGGTCCCCAAATATATGAAGCAACATAACGGTTTCCAACATTTATTATAGATCAGCATATTAGAATGATTTCTGAAGGACCATTTGACACTGAAGATTGGGGTAATACTGTTGAAAATACAGCTTTGCTTCACAGGAATAAAATATACTTTGAAGTAGGTTAAAATAGAAAACATTTTAAATTCCAATAATATTTAACAAATTTATTCTGTATTACACATCAAATATATACAGTCTTGATGAGCAAAATAATTTTTTTATACAAAAGCTTACTGATCCCAAACCTTTGGAAAGCAGTGTAACCTCTAAGTGTAAAACAATTATTGGGGGATAATATACAGGATGAAGACTTGCTTCTGTCCAGTAATAAGATTTTGTTGTGGGTTTTCACTCAAAATAAGGAAAGGGTTGATTTAAGTACACTAATCGATGGATTGTCACCTAAGAAGTCATTTTGATTAAGCATTATGATCACATCATGAACACTATTTTTAGTATTTACTGGTCCCAATTACTTCAGTTGTGGTTCTCGCTATGACACAGAATTTTGCCTTGATTTATTTATTTCAGGTATTTATTTTTTATACAAAAGCAGAAAACTGAAAATATGTTTTGTGACATTACACCACATATGAAATTATTAAGCTTCACCGGTATTGAACCGAGAACATTCCTTTCATGTATTATCAAACATTATTTAATGTATTACTCCTGTATTAATAGGTTATCCACAGTTACACATTGATTTTACATGGTGTACCAAATTTTTAGGCAAGTTGAAATTTGCCCCCCCCCCCCCTCTATGTATTTAATCATACATAGGTGTTATATAATTGTCCGGGAAGAAAGTCAAAATCTTTAATAAAAGTTAAAAATGATTAAATGGCCATAAGGAGGATGCAATACAAAGTTAAGGAATGACCATTATATGACCAAATATTATTGGGTCAGCAGAGAGAGAAAAAACAGGTGGAGAAGGCTGTATTTATAATATTTAATAAGGGCATTCTTAAGGCATTATAATGAATGCATAATGCATTATAAAAAACAAAAGAAATAATGTATAATGTGTTTCAACATCTCGTGTTTATTCACAAAAACTATCAATACATTATAATATTTACGTATTTGTGATTATAACTTTTAAGATTATGATTATTTATAACACACTGATGAACACAGTATTAAATCTACCGCATTCATAATGGACTGTATTAGAGGATGGATACCTGATCCCAGACAGATATTTAGAAAAGATGCTCGGGCTCACATCAGCACGCCGTTATAACGGCGCTTTTTGCCCGTTGCTTAATAAAAGCAGGCTTTCCACACAAGAAAAGTGCATGAGTCATTAGTATGAGGGAAAATTAGATCGGGCTGGGATCGGGCTTAGTTACTGCTCTGTCGAACACGGGCCGGGCTCAGACAGAAAAATACGGCCCGATCCGCACTCTAAACTGTATCATATCTTATTTAAGATCTGCACAGTACCTTACAACAGTGATTAAGTGCTGCCGTTGTTTACTGACGAGCTGTGCAAATCCACGCTGATAATGAACGTGGGGCCTGTACCATGATGAAGCCAGTTTAGCTGGCTTGCCATGGTAAGTTTCAGTTTAATTTGTCAATGGAGGGGAAAATAAACCAGCCTAGTTTAAAAAATAAAAAATAAATGTCTGAAATTTGTCTGAAAATGTGATGGGCAATATGCCCAATAGATCATATACAAAACTTCAGATCTCTACCGTGCGTACTTTTTGCACAAAACAAATCTGTTTGTTTTGGCATCACAGTCTGAGTGACCATGTTCAAACTAAAATATCTCCAGAACTAGTTGTGCCAGGTCCATTACATTTTCTGGGCTAAGAGTCTTAGTCCAGAACTGCATGAATTACAACTCACAGCATTGTTACTGAATTTGCACCTGAATGCTGGCCCTCTACTTTTCTTTGAAACTACTACTTTAAGGGTTTTCAGATGTCCATAGAAACCTCAATTTTCAATGTATAAGCATCAAACTTGGTAAATGGTTAGATCTGTACCACGTCTTTCACATCAGACTATAGAGTCTCATGGATGTTGAGATATTAAGGTCCAAAAATGGAAAAAAATTATTTACACTAATGTTCAAAGCAATATTTCCCATGAATGACAGCAGGTGTGAACATGAAACTTTTTTTTTTGAAAGAGCATTTTCTTATTGATAAAATACAAAAAAACTGGGATCATATAAAAAGGCTTGCTCATTAAAATGTTTTATATAACGCCTAGTAATGATTCTTGGATTTTGCTTGGGTAGTCTTGTATCTCTGGTTAATGCCTCAACACAGTAATCACTGGTCTCATTTGCAAATACTGAAACTGAAGAATATTTATGCAGAGCATTTGTAAAAACAAGATTCAAGCAGATTTTTCAAATCTGGCCTAGTGGGTGACTCTACCAACTGAAAAAGATGACGACTATCGTAAAACAATTTAAAATAATTAATCAAAATATTGATTGAGTAAAATTAAAATCTTTAAACGAATTAACATTAAAAACCATATAGTGTCTAGCACCATGTCTTTCTGTGACTGTGCCTTTATTTATCATACACTACAACAGGATTATTAAGGCATCATAATGAAAGTAAAATGCATTAGAAGTAACTTTATAATATGTTGTATCACCTCATGAATAAGAACAGTTTTAATGTATTACAATATTTCCTTATTTGTGGATAAAGCTTTTAAGAGTATGATCATTTATAACACACAATGAATACTATATATTCACTTAAGTTACATTGGACTATATTTCTTACAGTTATAACTGCCATTTTACAAATGTTTCTTTACTTTAAATGGACAAATACCACTTATAAGTAATAATATTTAAAAAAAACAATTCTCAAACAGCCAAAAGCTAAAGTTAATGTTTAATGTTGTATTTTTTTTTTAAATCACTTTGATTATTATATAACCCCCCCAACCATCCAATTAAATAAAAATACACAATAAATAATTATAGAGATCGGAATCGGACGATTTTTTTGTATGAGCGGCCCAGATCGGTGACCGGCCAGTCAGGCTCATGTCTGCCCCGATTTTGACTCGCCAACAGGTTGAGAGAAATGCCCGACATCACAGGCAAATCAGTGCTCATTCACACGATTGACAATCACACAGTGTGAACTATCAAAGACATGATCTGAGAGAATCACTGATGTGTCGCCAACACCTGTGAGATGCTAAATATCTGGACCCGTCTGCAATGCAAAATCATGCCGCGTGAATAGGTGCGTTCGAGATGCACTAGAACAGGGGTGTCAATCTCATTTTAGGTTGAGGGCCGGATCGGAGAAAATGTCTCCTTGTGCGGGCCAAATTACTTTTTGTTAAACCCTGACACCTTTGAAATCCATTGCTCACAATTACAGTAATATTAACCATACAATTTACAATATACGTTACAAAAATCTAGAACACCTAAGATTATGGTTATTTTAGGGGTGTGCAATATTGACACATAATGTAAATTTTTTCAATTATTTATTAATTATTATTTTTATAGCAATAATTACAATAAACTTCTGTTTGCTGAGCTGTTGTATAAAATCGATTAATTTGCGATCACGCTGACATTCTAATTATAACGTTAGTTAGATCTCTCTCTCTCTCTCTCTCTATAAGGACAGGACATTTTGCCTCCATATTTAAAAGGCTAAATTACAACTATTCTGATAGCCTTAATCCATCACTGAAAAACTCGAATGATTTTGTTCTTTTTCCCCCCAATGTTACAATACAGTTAGGACATTATTACATGATGAATATCGCACACTCCTCGCTCATTTACTCTCTCCATACGAAGCTGTCCAGTGCGTCACAGTGTCATTTAATGTTGAACAAATTTACCACAGCCAGGAGATGTGATTAAACGTACCTGTCTGCGTTGAGATCTCAGATTCTTTCTTTTAATTTATCCTTAAATTTGGACTCTTCCAAGTCAAAAATTCTTCTTTTGAACATGTTTAAAATCACCAGTAACCTGCCACACACTCGTCAGTTACAAAGCAGCGGTCATATTTTCACCACGCTGCTCACGACTCGGACGCTGCTTTAAACTGCCGACCTGAGGCATAACATCAGCGTAAATGAGCAATTTGTTTCGCTTTAAATTAAAAACAAAATATTGTAGCCAATACACGTTATTTAATTTTCTAAATTA
>JAUMHI010000046.1:16961301-16997432 GCA_032359435.1 Enteromius unitaeniatus | reverse complement strand
ATTATGAAAAATGGATTAATGATTGCATTCAATGTCAGTGATTTGAAAATATGGTGTGTTGCTAGTCAATTTAAAAGTCTTAAAAGAAAAAGCCTTAATTTTTCAGCCAAGGAAAATAATTTATTGATTTGTGCTACTGTTAATATATTTTAATATATATAATATATATAAATTAATATATTTTTTGCACAAATGTTTATATGAGTAAACATGTCAGCTACCCGTATATAAGAGAAGGAATAAATGTTGGTTACACATCTACCTCTTTGCAATCTCAGTGTAACGAAGTTGTAGTTTTGACTGGAGATCTTGCTGTTAAGGAAATAGACAAATGCATTTAGTTACGCAAAATAAAATATGATCTAGACATGATTACTAACTGATTACTAACGCAAAGACAAACAAGCAAACGTTTTAATCGTCATATTATATTGATACGCTCGGTGCTGGGCGTCTAACAATGCTGGACTGAAGAACGATTAAAATGAACATCATCTTACCCCTGCCAATAAATTCCTCAGTCTCTGGATTATTTTCGTAGCCGACGCCATACTTGCCTCAAGGTGAAATCGCTATTTGCTCTGAGTCTGACTCTGCAGCAGGATCAGTTTTGACTGGCCGATACCTCTTTAAGATGACGCCAGTGAACGTGAGTGAAGCTGATCCTGAGTCAGTTCCAGCAGAAACGAAAGGACCACCGGAAGTCATTTTCTTATTCTCTGGTCACTTCCGCTAGAGCTGTAGACTTTCACGCCACCTGTCGCATCAAACACGCACATGTAACAAAACAAAACATGTAACCTAACGAATTTAGCTAGAATATATATATATATAAAGTATCTCTATTATTTATTGTGTTACTTTTTACACTATTTTGTATATAATTATTTTTATTATTTGTGTCTTGTCTTGTCACTGTCTTTCTGTTCAAAAACGAATTCCTCATATGTGTAAACATACCTGGCAAAAAAGCTCATTCTGATTCTGATTCTGAACTTAACCACTTTAAACAGTTTAGACAGAGACACATCTACATTTAGTCTTTTATCCAAAGTGGCTTATAAATGAGGACAATGGAAGCAATCATTAAAAGAGCGATAATGTTAGCTTAAAGTAGTACAATAAATATTAAGAAATGTAGTGTGTCATAAATAATAAGAAAACAAATACAATAAAGCAAGCTAGTGTTATAGGCATGTTTTGCTTAACTGTGTAATAAATCAAATAGATATAGGCCAACAAAAAGATTAGAAAAGCTGTATTAGTGTTTTTGTTTTGTTTAAACAAGCAGTAAATGAATAGAGCGAAAGTCTAAGGTTTTTGTTTTTTATTTTTAAGAATATGATTAGAATAACAAGGGCTTGAGATTTTTTTTTTTTTTTTGCCTTAATGGACTGTGATCTAATATAAATAGGAAAGATTAAACATGCATAAATTGAATATGATATTGTCATTTTCATGTTGAAATGCTTGAAATTTGTAACTGTTTAGTAGACAAAACCTCAAAGTCTTAACTATAATAATCATTTATATATACATACACAAGCGGGGGTCCTATTCTAAACTCCTGAATCTATACTCCTGAATCATTGATGTCTCTGTAATTTATTAAAAAAATCAATTACATCTGTATGTGGGTGTGTGTGAAATTATAATTACATTTATTTTTTTAATTATTAAATAATTTAATTACTAGTTACTTCCCAATTCTGCATATGGTATCCATTAGGGGAGATAGACGTTACTAATACAGTTTTCATATAAATAACTTATAATTTATAAATAACTTTTCTATAAATAACGGATTATGACACAGAATAGGACACCTGCTTATTCGACGACTGCTTTATTTCCTATGTGATTTTGTGTATATCCTTTAATATACAATTTACTTTGCTGTTGTTTGTTTGTTTCCTCTCATACCCTTGCAAAGATTTGATTTTAAAAACATAACTGCAAAACAATTTCCTCTTACTGTTTTAAATCAGCATTTAACCTCAACATGTCAAGTCTGATTTTGTGTTTGCTGTGCTTTAAAATGAAGGCTATTATAATTCTAATTTTGAAAGTGATATTAATCAGTGCTGAATACTACTGGAAGTTGAAAACATTAGAAATGCAACCAAAAACGAATCAAATATAATCCGTTAAATTAAGAAAGTGATTGAAATCATTTCACATTATTGCATTTTAGATTGGGTTTCCTGTTATCTGGATTTCCAAAAGCAAGCTTCCCAACACTGATGTGAGTATTTGCATTAATAAGAATTGGTTTTTTTGGGGACTTCCAGTCTGGGACACTGACTAGTTCTGCCTCACTCTGATGGATCTAAATGCAAAGCTCTTCAACTTGAAGATTACGACGCAGTTACACGGGTGGGAAAAACTCGGCACCACCCATTCAAAGCAATGCCAGCGCCGCCCATGAGCCCGAGCCATACAGTACACTTCAACAGATCATTTTAACTGGATCCCGCCACAGAGCCCTCATAATTTACCTACTCGGAATGAACGGTAACTACTGGTCTTCTAAAGGCTGAAAATTAAACAGCGCATACCCGGATTATTCTAACGCGAAAACAAAGTAGCAAACGTCACCCTGAGGGTAAGACAAAGTTTCATGACTTCCGAAAGTAGTCGGACGAGCGTTGTTTCTTCTTACGATTGCTCTTGCTTTGATGATGGTTAAAGCTTTACATTTAACAACATAGTTTTACAAAGATAGGTTATAACTTTATCGCAGCACGTTATACGGGGTATCTTCGTCTATGTTCTGGCGCGTTTAGGTAACAGTAATATCATTTGTAAATTTCTGCAGAAATAGTAAGTCTTAATTTGAAACTTGGCTTTATATTCAACAAATTCAAAATGTAGCTGTGTCTAATCAATACTTCTATTTGCTTCCCAAATCTTTGGTCTTAGAGGAGACAGAACAATTATAATATCTTAATACACTCAAATTAATTCAATTTTTGTACAAAGCCTACCTGTAGTGTTCTGAGTAGATTGAGCTCAGCCATATAACCCAATAAAGCATTGAATTTATGTGAAATGTACATGAATAACTACAGAAAAACATCAAACATTAAGGTGTTAAACCTATAGCCCCTTTATTTGCTGTTTCACTTAAATATTTGTATTCTGTTAGAACATTTAAGCAAATTTTACTTTTATGTGTAATAAATAAATAAATAGGTTTAGGGAATAATTCTTTTGTTTTCCCTAAAATAATGAAAGTTAAAACTGATACAGTGTTGAAAAAGAACAAAAATGTGCCTTTTAAAATGTGTAAATTGGTTTTACCTCATGTTTTATTATGACTTGGAATGCAATAAATAAATGAATGCAATATAAACAAAGGAGAAAAAGGACAAAATATGACATTTCACGACCTTTTTACTAATCAGATCATCCTGATCTACTGATCTCAGAAGACAAAAAACAATATTGTTGTTGCCCCAAAACAGTTCTGTAGTTTGAAAATTGAACTTGCCTCCGAAATGCTAAAAGAATCACATGCTTCAGGTCTCATGATTCTATTTACGGGACATTCCCTGTCTGGGTCGCCCCTCCACCATTTGCCTTCACTCATAGATATGAAGTGAAATGCATTTGTGCAAAGAATTAGATTCAGATTACCGAAATGCATACAGCACCTTGACAAAGTGCAGTCTGAATCGGTAGAGGATTGGTAGATGCCAGTCTCATCCATGTGATCACATTCATAAAGTTATTAATAGTAGAAAATAAATGTAATTCAGCCTTCTGTTATGGTTCTATCCCAGCCCATACTATTGCTGGCCTTTGCAGCTTTCACTGTAACACCATTAAATGTGATTTAGTACATTCTCATAGTTAATCTAATATAGTTAAATAGTGTGACATGATTTGACTCGCTTCCATGACAGAAGTCCTTTGTTCGTCCATCACTGTGGATAATATATAAGTTGTTTACAGGCGAATAGAGCCTGCAGTGTTCACAGCAGCATGCTATGGAGACTTTCTCTTCCTCTAAATCACATTATCTGTCGGTATGTGGATAATACTGAACGGGCAGACAGGGTCTGTCTAATAATTAAATTAAACCAGTTAGCATGTCACAAACAAAGTTATTTTCTCTGTGTTTATAGATCAGCATAGAAAATATAAAAATGTTACGCAATTCATGTAAAATGTGGCTGGATTCATATGTAATTTTCTCAGTTTTGTTTTGTTCATTTCTGTGTGTTCTCGTGACAGAACATTTCTTTTTACAGCTGACAGCCTGACACTTTTAAGTAAAACCATTTATAGAAAGGAGGAACGAAACCAATTTGTCAAGGAGCCAACAATATTTGTGATATACAATGGCAGGTTTATTAGACAGCTAGATTAGGAAGCAAGCTTAAGAAGAAGAGAAATACAAAGAACACAGTCAAGTTTAGTCATATAGTCAACACAGTCTCACTCCAACTCTTGGTCAAAACGCTCAAGGTACCCCTTTTCAGTCACTTTTTGATGCGAGGGGTCCTCTGTTGTTTTCAGGTGTTTGGCTTAATATAATGGTTTGCATGCATATATACATTTATTATATATATATATATATATATAATTTTTTTTTTATTGGAGCACCAAACACCACCCCTACCCTAAACCTACCCATCTCATTCAGAAAACATACTCCGGTCCCATAGCATGACGCAATCGATCCCGAGATACACAAGAACCAAGAACCAACACAAGAACCTAAAAATGTCCTGCTCCATTCACGTGCTGACATCTCATTCAGAGAACATACTCCGGTCCCATAGCATGAGGCAATCGATCCCGAGATACAGAAGAACCAATAGTTTTTCACAAAAGCATGACGGAATCAATCACAAGACAAGCAAGAGCCAATGACATTTCACAACCGATGTTGACGTAAGGATTCTTGATGCACATTTTTTTAAATCGCTCACAGACTGCAGAGAGCACAGGAAGTACACGGAAGACAGAGACAGTGAGCGCATCTATTCCTCTCACAAATCAATCGTTTCACATCAGAAGACTTGGAATATTAATATCTTTCAAATAAATCATGACGGTGGTTGTATCTGCCTGCTATATGTTGTGTTTTATTGACAGATGGTAGGTTTAGGAGCAGGGGTTGGGTTACATGCTCATAAATGTGTAAATAATATAATTTTAAGTAAAACTGTTTTGACTGTTTACACATACAATCCCACAATCCCCTACATATATGCAATAATGCCAATGTTTTTACCCAATTTAATTATGACAATAAAATAAAAACAAAATATTGCACCGGCATATTGAGACAAAATGTTTCCTATTTAAAACAAGGGAGGACCCCTAACGTAGAAATTTTACTGAAAAGGGGTACCTTGAGCTTCAAAAAATGAAGCAAATCTGTTTTGACCAAGCGTCAAAATGTGACGAGTTGGAGTGAGACACAGGAATGTTATGTGAAAAATTAGCAGAACCGACATGATTATGTTAACTTTTAAAGAATCCGTTTATTATATATAAAGTCCTTTTATATAATTGTCAATAGCCATAACAGTTAATATGCTAGCAAATATGGATGCTAAGCAACTAATTAATAGTGAGAATTGTTCCCTATAAACTCTTAAATAAAGATGCTTCACGATGCCGTAGAAGAACCTTTTTGTCTTTAATGGTTCAGTTAAGAACCATTAACATCTAAAGAGCTTTGCTGTTTCAAAAAAATTTCTTTGTGGTGAAAAAAGGTTCTTCAGATTATTAAAAGGTAAGAAAGAGATGATTCTTTAAAGAACCTTTGGCTGAATGGTTCTTTGTGGAAACTTAATTATAGTATAAACCAAAGTTTTTAAAACTCAAACTTTCAAACTCAAACTTTCTTTCCCGCAGCACTTGTCACTTCATATAATCTATGAACAGGAAGAAACATTCTGTCATGTACTGTTATGGCAGAGCTGCTCTGACTCTGACAGGATCAAGTTGATAATCAAAAATAGACTCTTACGAGACCAACCTTCTGCTTGACATGGCCAGAGACCCCAGAATGCAGACACAAGTGCTAGATAAAGAGTAGGACATTCTGTTCATTATTCTCAGAACTAAGATTGACTTGGACTGACATGTTAAATATAAACATAAAAAGGCATATAAAGTATCAGAGCAAATGATATGTGTATGATTTTGCATAGTAAGCACATATGGATATATGTGAATAAATTGTAGTCTAATACAAGCCAGCCTTGTTTTTTGGGGGTGGAGGGCTCTTAAGAGTGTAGATAAAAATCTATAATTTTTGGAAATCACAAGTCTGACCTTTTATAAAAAATAATAATTACACCATTCTCAACAAGCTCTATCATTTGAGGTACTATTCAGAGAGTGTAAGTGATTTACACACACTTTCCTGCTCAATAATTTAATGTTTGAGTATGAGCTGTAATAACAGTGATGTTTGCCCAGCAAAACACCACTAAATAATAAAACTGTCAGTGACTGGCAGAATTTGTTTAGACGGCCCTAAAATGTGATCAGCTATTTTTCACAGGAAGAGCCCATTTTCTGAAGCAGCTTTTAGAAACAATGGGAGGATGTTGCTGTTATTCACTGAACTGTGTCACGGCAGATGGCCACCATCAGGCTTTTTAAGTGTACTAAGTGTTTTTTTCTAAATTTACTAAACTTTTTATTAACTTTATTAACATAATTTTTATAAACTAATTAATGCTTTTGACAAATCTAATACAAATGACTAACACTCATAGGAGAGTGGCTTAAAAAAGTTGTTTTATTGTACATGAAAGAGGATTTACACTTACAGTTGGATCTGCTCACACTGTATTAAAGATTTCTTTTTTATTCAATGTTAAGTCAACTGAGTTCTGAGTCCTCTCCTCTGGAAAATTCTCTCATCATAAACAACAAAGAGCAGATATGATTTATTTAGTATGTGTTGACAACAAAAAACATCCTTTTTTCCAACTCGCAAAAAATGTTTTATTCTTTTCTCCTGTTCTATTATCAAGGGCAATAATATTTTTTGTCATAAAATTACATCATTTAAATTTTTTCAAAATTACAATCAATCAAATCCTCTTACCTTTCCCTTAAATAAGCTAATTTCCTTCCCTTCCACATCTTGTTACGCATCCCGCCTCCACCCCTTCTCCACCTTTGCGTCTTCCTACCAAAGGGGGCAAGCAGAGTTCGAGCCGGACGCTAGGGTTCTAACAACTAGGGCTCTGCGTTCGCTGACCTCCAGGCTTGCCCTCTGGACAGCACGCCAAATACGCCTAAATTGTCATCATAAGAAAGCGTGTGAAAATTATTGAAGTAAAGAAAATTACAGTAATCTTGTTATGCAATTATAACATTGTGTCACCTTTGAGCCATCGTCTGTGTAAATAAACGTGACATGTCCACCTTTGCAGTGTAAAGATACATTCTCTTGATGTCGATAGCATTTTTGTCAACAGCCTGGGCCTATAGCATTCTAAATTTACTGAATGCATTTAATTAAAAAAATAAAACGATTTTGACATAAAAGACAGCACAAATATATTTCATTATTAGAATTAATAAGTTATTTAAAAAAGAAATAAATAAATTACATTACAAACAACGCCACTGGAAAAAAAAAAAAAAACGAGAGAAAATATTCATGGAAAAGTATGTTTCTGAACCTCCTAAAAATTGCAAGTAAAACATTTTTTAAATGCCATAAATTTAATTTTAAAAAGTGATTAGTTCTTCTAAAGTGTTAGTTGTAGCAATGACTATGATGTAAAAAATGGCTCGTGAGCCTTTTCCGCTTTTTAAAACTAGAAACTAACCTGAACTAGCAACTTCCAAACATCTCCTGACAGTTTTGTGTGCAGTTTGTCAAAAGTTCAGTAAAGACTGTGGGTGAGTCGTCTGAGGCTGAGATTACTAAATCACTAACCCTTTTGTCATTTAATCAATGTCATTTGACTTTTTCCAAATAGATTTGAGCTGATATGAGAAAACCATAGAAGGACATCTCACAAAAAGTCCCACAGAAGTGGGATAATGATTAATTATAGTAAAAATTCCTTTGTGGCAAGCTGAGATCCATCCACCTTCAAAGGCTATTCATGCTGAGTGAAGTTTATTAGACTTGCAAGATAAAAGCAACTAATGTTCACTGAAATGCATGTTTTGTTTTTTAAATGTGATCATACGTCCTGCAGCAACTTAGAACATTAAACATTGTCTTTGGTATCCTGAAAAATTATCTGATGTCACTGGGATAACGTTTTTAGAGCATGTGCATGTACTTCGTTTCCTTGTTTATTTTTCCTCGCCTGGTCCTTGAGGAAACAGCTTTTGATGCATTGATCAACTGTCTAGCACTCGCTGTCCTGAAAGACAATGGCTGCTGTTCCAGGAGACCCTGGGGCTGTATCAGAGCCACTTCCCTTCAGGAAAGAGCAGCTGTGTTTCTGCACTGACTTCGACAGTAAAAACAATGCAACACAGTGTAGCTCAAGAAAAGTTTGACCCAAAATGAAAAATATGTCATCGTTACTCACACTCAAACACAGTCAAGACAAAAACACAATAAGTAACTCCAAAGATGACTTATGTTCTTCTATTAATGAGAAAAAGAGATATTTAGCAAAATGCTCAAACTTTTGTTATTTTTCCACAAAATGAAGTAAATAAGAGATGGACAGTGTGAAAGAATCATGTTTTCTAATGGTAATGCAATATGCTTCTTAAAGAGATAGTTCACCCAAAAATGAAAATGTTCAATTCTGACATGAATTATGCACCCTCACAATGATCCAGCAAGTTCATAAAGCTGCTGCAAAACTAATCCATATGAATCAAACTGTTTAATACAAGTTTTGAGAGGAGATATGAATATTTTATAGAGTAAACAGGGTTAATGATCATAAAGAGTGTATTGATCAGAAAAATCTAAAGTGATAGTATCCCAAGGCACAAAACTAGCCTTGTGAATCCATAGTAATCATTGCTCTTAACCACCACTGAACTGTTGAACTATGTTTGCTAATAATGCTTTTGGGATTCCCCTGGTATCTGATGCATTTCAGTTGGTCACCAAGATGTGAGAACTAATGGTATTCTTTATCAGTAACCACAATACTGGAATGATACATCTCCAGACACCAGCTTTGAATATGTCTAAGTGCAAAATGTTTTGATTGCTTTGGTGAAGGGATTTATTTTTTTGTAAACAACAGCTTTTATTTTTAAACTGTCATATTGCTTCAGAAGATTTGGCACATAGTTGCATATTTTATATGGTGCTTACTGTATGTGCCTGGTAACCATATAGTTTCATTTTATGGAAAGGAGAAGGCTCGCCTTTATGCTAAATATCTAATTTTATGCATAGAAGAATTTCATATGGGTTTTAAACAATGTGCATGTACATAAATGATGATACATTATGTTCATTTTTTGGGGCAAACTATTCCTCTAAGTCATGTGATTGCACACAAATTCCTGACAATGCTGTAAGGTGGGCGTCAGAAAGCTCTGCAAAGCTTTTTTTTTTTTATGGGACTGCCCTTTTTTTTAAATAAGAAGTGTCCTTGCACAGCCTGCAAAGTTCACATAACATATAATGTGAATAGAGACCTCCTGCTTCCTCTGCAGGAAAATGGGAGGGAGTGCTATGAGGTCACTTTCAAAACATGACTCCCATTCAGACAACGCCACAGTGGAAGATTTGTTCGAGTTATTCGCCTGCTCTGAGAAGTCACTGTTCCCATGTTCAAAGTGGTGAATGTGATTCACAAAGCTCTTACTTTTATGGATCAGAACTGAATGAAAGGTACGGGGTTTGAACACTAATTTCTTTTGATTTAACGTGACAAGCTCTGAAATGGATGATAGTCAAACATTTAGATTCACTTTATTGAATTCAGCTTCTTAAAGGATGTTTTCAAAAAGAGAAATTAGTGTCCAACATACATAGGAACATTCTTTTATGTTGTTTAGAATGTATGCTGTAGTTTTAGTCAAAGGGTGGTGATTTTGAAGAAGCTTAAATATACAAAAGCTTTGATTTGTTTGGCTTTTTTAGTCAATACATAATCCCCATATTTCAATTTTTTTCATTTTGTAGTTTGGATGACGTTATTAGTGAAGACTTGGAAAACCTTAATAATGAAGAATATGTGGGCGTGTCCAAAATTTCCTCTTGTAGTGTAAACGTTCAGATTTTAGTCAAACGGTGGACATGCTTTTGTTTTTGTGATCCTGGCATGTTTGTAACATGCTGGTTAAGAGGCACAGGAGGTAGACAGGAATGTGTTTTTCCCCTCTTGCCTTGTAATTAGGCCTTTACCAGCAGGCAAACACAGTGATACATCTCAGCTCACAGCTGGAAGGACGGGGAAGTCCTGGAAGCCGCAAATCAAGACAGCATGCTGTGAGTTGACAGGCTAGACTGTATCACAGAAACTGGAAACCTGGTCAGATGCATTGCTCCAGTCAGTCTCTTCAATGCAAAACATATTGAAGCATTTGGCTTCAGTCTCCACATGGTGCCATTACTTTGCTCAGTGAGTGGAAAAAACTGCTTTGGCCTGTAAAATGCGATCAAACGATACGCAGTATGCTTTTAATTAGACACAGTCTTCGCCAACACTACTTCAACCAGTGTCGTGCTTCTGTTTTTTCCCCTCGGCCCAACAGTCTTTTCATTATATCCGGCATTCAAGCCGTTCACCACCCTGGTGGAGTCTTTGTGATGGATTGACATGTCCGAGCCTGGTCACATTAGTGCTTTGTGAAATAGGAAGTGTCTGGTGGAATGTGCCTGGGGCTCTGTGAAAACAGTTATGTGCAACATGCATTTCCCCTCCTTTGTGAAGGGTGTGTGTGTTTTAACTATATTTCCATGACCTGCTTTGTCCACTGGTAATGAAATTAAACATCATAAAGGAAGTGCAGGATATATAGTGTTAATAAAATGTTAATGTGTGTGTGTTTTATATTCTACCGTTGAATGTACCGTAACATTTGCATACAAAACCATTGTAGAGTTTCATAAAACAGTGATAATATTAGATGATAAGTGGGCTTCAGAAGTCTAAAAGCATATGCAATGATCTGCATATTTGATTCACTAAGCAAAGTGAACTCGTGAACAGAATTTAATTCACAAAATATCTTCACTTTCACAGGTTGTTTCAGCGCATGCCTGTTTATGTGAGGGTAGATGTTTTTTGTGGTAGTGTGTCCTGAAAGCACTGCAGTGTTTCAGAGGAAGAAGGATGCTGTTCATCAGAAAGCTATGTGGAAGTGGTGGATAATTTACCAATAAAGACCTTGGTTTTTTTTGTACCCAAAACGATCACAACACTTTAAGAGTATTGCTGTCATTAAAGGAAAAGGGTGACATTCTGAAAATCATGTCAGTTTTTCAAGTCAGCTTTGCATTCAAATTGTTATAATTTGACCTCAGATATCTGGTCCATGTTACTGTATTATTACCATATTCATATACGTACATGGTACTCCAAGGCTTTTTAAATATAATCTGGCCTATTTTTAAACAAACATAGCATTGTCCAAAAGATAGTAGGTAATAAATAACATGGTTTTAAATGTAAACCCTAATATTACTGTAGCGGAAGTGAAATTCTACCACTGTTAAAACTAAAATACATAAATAAAAAGAGAAAATCAGGTGAGATGTAAATGCATTTTTTGTTCATAAAAAATGTCTGGGGGCATTGAAACAACACAGTCAACCCATTATACTACAAATAAAAGAGATCATACAAAAATACATGTGACCTGCTTATTATGAGGGTTACAGCTATATTTATTTTTGGTCAGCCAGAATAGTCAAGGCTGTTTTCGAATTACATATTATGTTTGCTGGATAGCTAACCACAATTCCCAGGTGATTATAAAAACCTCAGGACTGTGAAGTCTCAAAACAACGGTTTCTGTGATATGAAACCAGAGCATGTTTCAACTAGAAACTGCGTCATCCTGGTTGCTAATATTGCAGTGACCTAATAAGCAACATTCAGCAACACTATTTACCTATCAGCTCATGCCAATTATCACCAACAGCTCCAAAACAATGTTTTCATTTGACTCTGTGGCACTGAGATGTTGTCTTTTGCTTGTAGGTGTGCTGATTTATTTTCCGGAGGGGCAGCACAAGGCTCCATAAAATGACCCAATCTGTGCATATAACCTCCAAACTGCCAAGTAAGTAGTTGTTTTTCTGCTCTCGGGTAGATAGCATTGTTTCAAGATGAACACATCTGCTTATGCTTGCATTGCAGATCTGAGTGCCCCTTTTCATTGTTCTACTGAAGAAGAAACGGATCAAGGTGGCTCCTATTCAGTGCAGACTCCCTATGGATTTCAGCTGGACCTTGACTTTCTCAAGTATGTTGAGGAAATAGAGAGTGGACACAGCATTCGTAGGGCTAATGTGAACCCTCGGAGGGGATCCCGGGGTGACCGTGGGTATCAGAGGAACTTAAGTGTCGGTGGTCGGGCTAGTGGCTGGACCTCCACGGAGTCCCTTTCCTCAACAACCAGTGAGAATGGTCAAATTAACCCACCTTTTCTCCAGAGCCCCATCACATCACCTAGTAAATCACAACCACTCTCCCCATTACCAGTCATCAGTTCCAATCCACCTACTTTCTCCAAAGTGCCACCACCACCTCCACCACGTAACCCTAGGGTTGAGAGAACGCTCCTTGAAACTAGTCTTCGGCTCCAACAGGAGCAAATTCAGTTTTCCAATGGATTAGGCTCTAATTTGTCTGAGCTTTCCAAGGTGAGTTCCAAAGCCAGTGGTTTTAATAGGGACTTCTCTCTAGCTTCTTCCCAGCTTGCTTCAGATGCCCACTTGCTACAGATATCACCTGTTGTTCAGAACCCCCTTTCTGGGGTCTGGGCCAAAGCCAGCCCTCAGACGTCTGGAAGGAGCACGCCAGCCTCCAACTCAGGAACAATGCCTCCTGGCCAGCTTCAGACAGTGCGAGAACAAATGGCCACTGCACTTAGGCAGCTAAGAGAGATGGAAGAGAGAGTCAAAGGACTACCAGTTCTAGAAAGAGAAGTTGCCATGCTCCGTACCGAAAAAAAAAGGTTGGTTTATGAACTTCAAAAGAAAACAGAGGAACTTGATGCAACGCTCAAACTGCAAGTCTCCACTGATGCAGCAGTAGGAGCTTCCCAACCAGGATCCCTACCGTCACTTTTGAATAAAAAGCCAGAATGCAAAATTGATGAACAAGACAAAAAGGAAATAAAGAAACTAGCTATTGTAGAAAAGAGATCCATAGCAGTAGGCAGTGACAATCCCATTGAGACTGTGGTTGTCTACAATCGTCAAGCTGTCAAGGATGTTGCTGTCGAAGCTGCTATTGATGTTAGTCACGCAGCTATTGAGACTGAGACTTGTGTCATGCATGATGAGGGAATTCAGACTGGAGTGGCTACAGAAGATGTGGCAGTCTGGGTAATAGAATCATTTCTAGGTCTACAAAGTGAGACAGAACGAGAAATTGACACTCTGCAGCACACAATCAAATTTCAGCAGGAGTCAATCCAGGTTCTCGAAACACGGTTAACTCAAGTTAACCAAGATCTTGAAGCATTAAGGGCTCAGGAAATTGAGAGGGCATCCAAGATTATGCTCGACAAAGAGACAATAGCAAAACCAGAGACAGTCAATGCCCAAATGGAAACATGTCTTGAAGTTTGTTCAATAGGAGTGTTGTTTCCAGATGCGACTGACCCAGAGTATGTTTCAAAAAATGACCAAAGCAATCAAACAGAGCCTGTGGAAACTTTAAAGGAAAAAATGGGGGAGCTAGTAAGCATTGGTATCCAGTGGGAATGTCTTAATGATGCACAAGATGCTGAAGAACAGACAATGTCCGCAGAAGGTAAGCATAAAAAAACATCTTATTATTCTTCTTAATCTTTACTTGAAATGTTAATCTGCCTTGGTAGTGCTACTGCTGTAGATAATATAGCATTTCTGACATTTTGCCAGTACTTGACGCATGACAACTCTAGTAGCACGCTAATATACAATGTCAATTCATTTGGAGTATTTCAAGTATTTGAATTTTGAGCAGCAGCATATGTATTTATTACATCTGTAATAAAATCTATCTGTATCAAAAGAACCACATATTTTTAAAGGTATCTGTAGGAAAATCCCTTTAAAATCGATTTGTTTGCAAAAAAAAAAAGTTGCAGGCCCTCTGAAATCTATCATGAAGAGGAAGGATGGGAGTGGTGCTGGCGCAGCTTCCAAAAAGAGCCTGAAGTTTGTTGGAATTTTAAACGGAGGGTGAGTTGTTACAGCATTTTTTAAGGACATTGCTAAAACTAGTCAGTTTTTATTTGACATTTTTTATCACAAATGTTATCATTAATCACAACAGTAATAATTATCCTGCTAAGTAACAACTGTTTATAATATCACTGGCTGATATTATCTGTTTTTAGAACTATAACTCCATTTTGTCATTATTTCTCATATAAATCTTTCAACTTGAGGTCAGACTGCGTACAAACTGAATTTATCTTCCTTAATGCTATCAGATATGAGTCAACTTCTAGTGAAGAGGATGAGGAAGAGGATGAAGAGAGTTCCTCAGATGCAAGTGAGGCTGGTGCATGTTCAGACAGCAGTGTGGAAGAAGGAGCAGCTCTAGAGGATACATCTGATGAAGAGATGAATATAAATGTGGATGAAACTGACAGTGATGAAAACATGCCAGCTGGGTCTGAAGATTTAAAGGACCAGGAAGAGGAAGTGAAGGAAAAGTAAGTGCATGGAGATGTTGGTGATGACTGAAAACTCACATAACAAAAAAATATACCAAAAATGACTCATCTTGTACATGAGATATTTTCTGATTCATGGCTATGATGTAACTACGCAAACAATAGATGGACATTATCTTACAGGTTTGAGCTAAGTGCCAAAATGCGGGAGGCTTGTCTAATTTTGAAGAACCACCTTAATGATGGAGCGAAATCAGTGAAGAGTAAAGAAGTGGTGAGAACAAATCACACAAATTACATTTTATTCATAATGTAATCAAATTACATTCCAGCCAAACTTAATCATTATATTATTCTGTTAACATGTCTAACGCAGTTGTCAAGCACTCATAGTGTTCAGCTGGAGTGGTTCAGAGTATCCAGTGCAAAGATGGCCCAGCCGTCACGTGTGTCAAATTACCTGATGGCTTTCTCAGAGGTCTCCTCAGTCCTGCTGGAGCACATAGTCAACATGACGGATGGCAATGGCAACACTGCCCTACACTACAGCGTCTCCCATTCCAACTTCACTGTGGTGGATCTACTTCTTGACACAGGTTAAGAAAGCTTTTTCAAGTGTTCACACTTCCTCATATGTTAGATAAGCGGGCTTGGCGTGCTGTCCATGGAGCAGGGAGAACAGCGGGCTCGAACCCTAGCGATTAGAACCCTAGAGAGGGTAAGGGCTCGAACTCCGGCTTCCCCCCAAAAAAGCTTAAGAGAGGTCAGCAGCCAAAGAGTGGCCCCCCAAAATGGCAATGGGGAGAAGTTTTGCTGGACGAATAGCTTCTGAAAGCTAAGAAGGCTCGTAGTGTTTCGTAAGGTTGGGTAAGGGACTGGAGATATAGACATGGTGACCTTTATGCAGCTGGTCTGTCTTGGTGCGTTTAATAAAAAAGTGGTTGTAAATGGAAAGGTCGGAAATGAATATGCGGCTTGCGTATGATGTCATCTGGCGGCACTGGCCAGATCCGCGCTACCTTGCTACTGGTTGAGAAGTTGCAACGATGGGCTTTGTTTTGCTTCTAGCTGAGGAAAATGGCGGCAGGGCCGGCGAGTGGTGAGTAATGTGGATTCTTTCGCTGGATTGCTTTGGCGAAATGGCGAGCGGCCTTGAATAAGAAACCCCGGGTTTCCGTGGGAATCAGGCTGGCTGGTTGGCTGGAAGGAGAGCTGGATTCTCTTGATGTCTCACTGGGGAAATTATTTCGAGCTGTGTTTTTGCGAAAGCGAGATGTGGATGAATGGAAAGCTGTGGTTTTATAGTGCTTAGGGAAGGATTTGATTGGGCGATCTAATCAAGGGGATTGATTAGCTGATTGCTAATGGCTGCAGGTAATTCGCCCAGCGATCTACCCGAAATGTTATTGTCAAAACATTTCTTTAAGACCATAATACCGCCTTGCTTATCAGAATGCAGTCTTTGATTGTAGATTCGAAAGTGCTATGATTAACTAGCCATTATATATGTTGGACAGTCTACATTCTTCACAGATTCTTCACAGATTGATGCTGCTGTTAGTTTAGAAACTAATAAATACTCATATCAAATGATTTGTAATAACAGACAAAGCAACAGCAATCACGTACAGTTGCTCACACTGATCCAATATAGTCAGAAAAGCATCCTCTTTTAGTTTTATTCTTTTTGAAAATCCCACGTTGAATTGTGCCTTGTTTGAAAACGAATCTGCACTAAATGAATCCTGTGAAGGTGATGCTCATCCACGCTATTACATCATAGACTAGGACATTCCACAAGCTGTCATTTTCAATATAGGCTGTTTTTAGACTAACAAGAAAGTTTTGAGTTCTAAACACTTACAGGATGTTTTTATAGTACAATAACCTTTTAAAAAACAAGGGTTTTCTCAGTTCATGATCTCTTTAATGTTAAGACAAGTAATTTTTTGTTGTTGCATTTAGAATGCAGTTCATTAGTGCAAACTGTGGTTGACACATGACCTGATTATTTTGCTATTTTTTGCGTGAGTGATGTCCAGTTGTCATTTTTTATATATCAACTTTCTTGAAATTCATTTTAATATTACTCATATGCACTTGTTAATTTTGAAACGACAGTTCAAGCTTTAAAAAACGTCCAAAGTTATATGTTAATGAGCTATTATGCGTTGTCCAATAGTTCGGGACATTGTTACAAAACCTCAGTTGTGGATGTGTTTATGTGCAGGCTTGTGCAACGTTGATCAGCAGAATAAAGCTGGATATACAGCTGTGATGCTGGCAGCGCTTTCAGCAGTTAAGGAGGAGGATGACATGGCAGTGGTCCAGAAACTCTTCCGTCTGGGCAATGTCAATGCCAAGGCCAGCCAAGTAAGACACCCAGTTAATTAGTTATTCATCTGAGATTATATCCTCTGCTGATTTGAATATGACATTTCAACTTACACTTTTAAAGGTTGTTTATTGGCATCTATTGTTCCATTCACAACCTTTAACATTCATGGAATCCTTCTATTGCACAAAAGGTTCTTTATAATGGAAAAAGGGCCCTTGTTAAAATGTTTTTCACACAAAAAGGATTTCTGCCAAGAACTGTTCACTAAAGGGTTCTTTGGGGAATCTGAAATTGTTCATCTGTGGCGTCACTGTAAAAATTCTCATTTGAAAGCTCTTTTGGTTGACTTGCGGTACAATTTTTCATTTTAATTTTTTAAGTCTTTAAAGAAAACATACACCACTGACCAAAATATATATATTTTTAATGTATATATATATTAAACCTTTTATTAAACAAAATGTATATATTAAATGGATCAAAAGTCATTTAAGTCATTTAAAAGTCATTTTTAGTCATTTATAATGTCACAAAAGATTTCAGTTTTAAATTTTAATTTAGCAAAGAATCCTGAACAAATATATCAGTTGAATATAAAAAATTAAAGTACCACTGTTTTGAAAATTTATACTAATAATAAATGTTTCTTGAGCACTAAATCAGCATATCAGGATTTCTGAAGGATCGTTTAAAGTGATGCTGAAAATTCAGCTTTGATCACAGAAATACATTACTTTACAATAAAATAAATAAAAATCTTAATATAAAACTATTATTTTAAATTGTAATAATATTTTACAATACAATAGATTTTACCGTATTTTTGTGTAAGAAACTTTTTTCAAAAACATTTAAAGATCTTACCAATTTTACTTTTTAAGTCACACCTAAATATGTAGATGTATTTTTGTTAGTTAAAAAAAATGTGTCTAATTATGTGTTTATAAATGTTTGGATAAAAACAGATAATGACATTAAGAGTGTTGATTGCCATACAGCGGAGATCCTGCAGCTGAGCGTGTTTATTGTGGGGTGTGTGTGGTTAGGCAGGACAGACGGCTTTGATGCTGGCCGTGAGTCACGGGCGGCACGAGATGGTGCGAGCGCTGCTCGACTGCGGTGCTGATGTCAATGTCCAGGATGATGAGGGCTCCACTGCTCTGATGTGTGCGAGTGAACACGGCCGGGCTGAGATTGTGTCCTTACTGCTGGAGCAGCCTGGGTGTGACATTTCTGTCGTTGACAATGTGAGTTCATCACTACCACCTTCATACAACCAAAATGTACATGACACTAATATGTTTCTAAATAATACTGCAGCCTCAAAAATAAAGCCACGATCAAAGTGGCGTTTATACCAGTAATCAAAGGGAGGTCAACTAGTTCTGTTAGTTCTATTTTAGTAGTGTTGAGATACTATTATATTAGTTTTTTTATTTTGTGGTTTAAGTTTTAGTAGTCTTGTGTGTTTTTGTCATGCTTCATATGTGTATGTAGTTTTTATTGTGGCTTAGTTATTGTAGTACATCAAGTAAAATAAATTAAAATAGAGAAATGTTGCCTTGGCATTTAGCTGAAAGCTGAACGTTTTTATACTGTATTTCAGTTAATGTTTATTTCAAGTAACATTTTTATGTTTTTAATTTTTGGTTCAGTTTGATAATCACCTACGTTTGAAATACTTTATTCCATAATGCAGCTTTAAATGCCATCTATGCATGTAATTAACAATTGGAATAGGAAAATATTTTATATATTATGGTGTATTTTAGAGTCATTATAGAGTCATTTCTTGTTGCCTATATAGCTGGTGTCCAGAGTAATTGTTTATGCTTGAAATCCAGTGCAGTCACTTGTTCCATTATAAAGGGATCTAACAGAAAAACAGGTCACACCCTAAATGTTGTCTTGGAACTCAGTGTAAAAGCATCCAGTCCCACAATGCACTGTGGTAAATCCATGCTGTTTGACTTCTCTCTTCCAGGATGGCAGTAATGCTCTCTCCATTGCTCTGGAGGCATCCCACAATGATATCGCTGTTCTACTGTATGCTCACATGAACTACTCGAAAACACAGGCAGATGTAAGTCCTCTCACGCTGACTCATGCAGTCCGTTTCGAACTTATTTAGGCAGAACAAACACATGGATTTCAACAATTCAACTATGCAAGACTTATTTAAGTGATGAACGTGAAATAGGATATATATGCAGGAAAATGCAGGGCGAGTTTGAAATTGATTTGAGTCCTGAAAGCGGGTGTTACCAGAACAGAGACAGATGTGAATGGAAATGGTGCCTCAATACAGTGGCCTCAAACTCAATTTCTAGAGGACCACAGCTCTGCAGAGTTTAGCTCCAAATAACACCTGCTTGAAAGTCCCTAGTGATCCTAAAGAGCTTGATTAGCTGGATCAGATGTGTTTAATTAGGGTTGAAGCTGTGGCCCTCCAGGAATTGAGTTTTAGACCAATACCTTAATGGCTGTTTCGCTGCGGTTTAATTTTGTCTAATAGCCCATGCAGCCTAATTCACATTACAATAAATAATAAGTCATTTCAGAGACAGAGCACGTTATTATTTATTATATTGTTGCATGTTATTATTAATCGTTCACAATAAAAACGTAAAAAGAAAGGTACATCCATTAAAATGTGCATTATTATAATGTGGTAACCTAACTTTTGTGTTCTTTTTCAAGGTATCATCTAAAGCAATCTCCCGAAGCCCATCTACTCCTAGAAAAACATGGCCCTCGGAGTGACACATGAACACATTAAAATGAAATAAAAACATGACTAACTAGATTTACTGGAAGATTATAGGTGTTATACATTTATATATTTATATGGTATTCATTTTTATGCGCATATTTAATGTACTATAATGCAATATTACTATGTAAAATACTACGTAAACACATTTATGTTGGTAAGACCAATAATTTTACTTATTTTTTAATCTCCAACATATGTATCTACTGTAGTAAGTTTCTTACTACCATGATGTCAGTGTTTAAATTAAGGAAGTAAGGTATTTGGGATAATTGCAACTTACTGTGATCTTATTGTGATTACATGGTTCAAAAGCTTAACATTTGTTTTGATTAGCGGTCAGAGAAACTGCAAATCATGCATGAGAATGAAATATTGCAGCAGATTATGGTGAATCATATTCGCTCGAGAAACTCAGTTATTAAACACACATCATGGTTTCATAACAAAGGCAACCTGTGACGGCTATAATCATGTGCTGTTTTGGGCAGCAGCAAACACCCACATTAACTCCACCCTTGTTTTGTACTACAGTGACTTACTTTTATCCTCAGATCTAATTGGATAAAACTCAGCCATTACATATACAGTCTGTCATGTCTGGGGCTGATGGTGGCCCTTTAGCTGAATGTTCTTTTTTTTTTTAACTGAAACGACATTGCCTAACTTCTGGAAAAGAGAAAAATTTGCCTTCTGAACTTAAAAACTAAAACTCAACTAGGAGTGGTCCCACATCACAAATCGAAATCTGGACAAATCAAAACTTTTGTAAAAAATACATAGCACTTTTCAGATTGGTAAACTTGAAATGCTGACACTTTGCGGCTGTGAAATGTTAAACATGTTCACGGTTAATGTGGTGATATACACCTGTTGTTACTTTTGGAATGACACTTGCATAAAAGCAGTTTTATTTGATTTATTTTTGATAATTATTTGCTGACCATCAGAGTTTGCTGGATTCATACACTAATAACAAAACTCTGCACTTTACAAAAATTGAAAAAAACAGGTTAAATACCTGTAAAAGTCTTAAAATAGAATGTTTACTGTAGATTTCAAACACAGACAATCTTTCATTTTAATATCCAAAGCATGCAGTAGCTCTGCAAACAGGCACCTGAAATATTTCTGTTGCCCTTTAGTTGCTCGTTTAAACATATTTGTATAAGTGTTGCTCTGTCAGTATTCCATTTATTGTGTAATTTCTTGTTTCTATTCTTTGTTTAAATGATTGTATCGTGCTCTGCAGCTTATGCTGTTTCATTTTACAATTTTTTTTATGTACAATTAAAGGAAAATTGTATGTCATTAAGTTAGTCATTAAGAAAAGCACCTACCCAAAAGTTGATTTTTGTCATGTAAATACATCAATGTGACCATCAATGTATCAATGGTCAGACCATATTAAAACGCAATAAATCTGACAAAACTGAAAATAATCTTGTGAAACTGGTGAACTTAATTATACTAAATGCACATGTGATTAATAAAAATGTCTTACAAGAAAAATTATATATGGGTGAAACTTTTATGACTATGTCACACTGCATTGCAGTGAAATTTAATTTTTATTTATTATGATTTATTTTTGGTGCTTTCAAAAGAAATACACTTATTTTGATATGTTGACTTACAATCTAAAGCATATGTAAAGAACCTGATTATAATTTTAACTGTAGTGTTATTCTATATTACAATCAAAGTAAATATGTTTTTATTTGCAAATCTTATATTTCAAAAGAAATAACATTAAAGTATATTTTAATTTACCATAAATGCATTTCAGTATTCTGTACTTCAACCATACTTCATAATAGAATGATGGAATTAAATATAAAGATGTACTTAAGTCATACTTAAGTAAAACAAAACACTTGCAAGTTTACTAAATGTAAATACATGCTATGCAGTGTCCAAGACATTTCATTTATTTCAAAGCATATATTTTTTTGAATAAGTATATATTAAAATATTGGCAAACATAACAATCAATGTGAATAAAGCCATTAAAATGTGGCTTACTTTTGAATTTGGAACAAAGTGCTGCAATTCCTTCCTAAAATGCAGAGCCTTACTGCTGTTTGACTGGATGATAGACGTACAATTACATGGACAGCAGGTTTTGAATTAGATGAAATGCTCCTGAACCAAAAAAAACATGAGCTGATATGTGATGTCCATTGTAATGGACGCAGGATCCGAAGGGGTTAAAACATGAGAAATCGAAGGAAAATGACTAAATGCACTGCTTTCGCTGAGATTTAACCCACTTTCACCAAGTCAAATTGCATATTTGGTACCTGAAGTGGTAAAAAGCAATATAGTGGTAATAACGGGTTCTGCTGCTTTATAGACTTAAAGAGTAGTTATTTAGAACTAAAGGATAAATTTCATGATAGTTGCTGTGTCCTCTTGGCATAGCTGAAGTCTGGATGATGCACCTAAACGTGGCCTTGGATCTGGTCTAAGCTCATGGTCTCAGGCTGGACCACAGGCTATTTCTACCGTACTGAAGATAATCATTACCTCAACCAGCAATCTACATAGTATCCTCACCATTACACCATTGGGCTCTGAATGGCTTGTTTAGCCAATGTACAGCGTGGCTCAGTCTTTAAAATGTGTTGCAATGAATGTAGCCTGCTCTGAACTCAAACTCAGAGTAGACTGATACTATAAACTTCAGTAAGACAATGGTTTTAACATGAAAACATGGCTTTGAGAACTGTGTAAGTGTCTAAAGTCGAAAGCCTGAAATCAGTATCACTGCAAAAATCAGTACAGGACCAGATAAACATAACATCTAGATCAGACTATAGTGGATTTCCAAAGTGCAAGGCAGCACTACAACTAAAACCATTACTCATTTATTTTCCTATTTTAAAGGACAAATGAATAAACAACAATTAATAATAAATGTCATTCATTTTGATAAATTGCATTCAGTGGAAACAAATTAAAAGGCATGTTTTCATGAACAAAATTCTGTACCTGTAGGACTTGGTAAATGTGCTCTGTTATGATTGGCTAACACTGTTGCGATGGAAATAGTGCTGAGGGCCCAGACTCCACAAGACCTCTGAATGTGTGCTGTGGTATCTGACATTAGCATTATTTTTTTTATTCTGTATTATTCAAACCTGTCCTGATTAGTGTTGCAGGGAGCTGGCTCTTAACCCAGCACCTTGAACCACGGGTGGTCAATCTACACAGATTGATGGACACATGTAGATTGTAAGAAGTAATGTTTTATTGAATTTCTCTTCTAGCATGTTCAGTTTGCACAGTTTAACTCCATATGGCTCAACTCACCCATCATTGGGGGCAAGTTGAGCCAAGAAAGCCATATTTTAAAAGCAGTTTCTATTAGATCCAAACTAAGTATTCCCAAGAATGCACCACATTCTCAAACCATACATATTTATATATAAAATAATTATAATAAGCAAAATTATAAAGGAAGTACCGTCCGATAATAGTCCTATTATCCACAGGACATTTTTCAAATCTAAGCAGTTTATTCAGTGTAGTGAAGCCTCTTAAAACATCCATAAAAAAAACGGCCTCTGGTCGACCAGTTTTTTACTCTTATACAATACGAATATATGTTTACCATATCGCCTAATCTTCATTTTCATCATTAATGTTTTGATTAAATATAAGATATTCCATATAAAGATTAATTACATTACATATATATTCTGCTGCTGAAAAATGGCACTTTTTGTAGAAATTAAAATTTTTATATCTGATGTTACAATTTTTTATTTTATTTTCCCGTTTATTAATATGAAGCTGCTTTTAATCAGTATTGTACTATATAAATAAAAGTGACATGACTTTCATGATCCTTCCCAGGGGATAAAATCAACCCCCACCCTACATTTTCCCTACAAAATTTGAGTAAAAATGCTTTATTTCATGCTGTCTTAAGCAACTTGAAGTGAAATGTATATGCTACTTTGACTAAAACAGCATACGTGAAAGAAAAACGACTACAAATTCATAAAAAATATGTTCCTTTAATAATACACACTTAAAATATGAACTGCAGGTAGTAGTGTGAGGTGTCCTTACATGAGAGCCACAGAAACGAGGCTAACAGTGATGCTGGAATTCATGTCGGACCGAAACACGACTGCATTCATAGAACTGAAAAAGCTTAAGTTAAATGAGCAGAGGGGCAGCAAGAGCAATTCTGTACGTGTAGAAATCCAGTCTCTGTATTCTGATAAGCCACTAACTACAAATTTTAAAAATAAAGACACATTTGGCAACATAATCAGTGTTTCAACGGGAGCCAGAAAGGAAACATTACATAGATGTGGCACATAATCCCAAAATTTATTTAATGAGGTTAATGAGCTACTGGGTTCTTCTCCGTTCTTGGATGTGTCCTTTCTGTTAAAAGTTTGCTGACATGCGCAAAATTACATGAAGTTCGGGGATGAGTCGGTTTCTGGTTGCTGCGGAGACACTCCTTCCAGAAAGAGTGTGAGAAAGCAAAGGCGGGTTGAGGAACCGGTGAGGGTTGAATTCTGTCATCTGCTGCTGAAGAAAGAAGAGAAGGCTGGGAATGGAGAAGGCGCTCATCAGAGGTGCTGCTGGAGGAAGTACAGTAGCATGATCTCGTAGTGCTCTCCGGACTCAGGACAGCGGATGCTGTGCCTTTCATTGGGGTAGATCTACAGAGAACACAAATTAATCATGCGGCTGAGGGAGGGAGGGGTATAATATCTTTTTCAGGGGTCAAAGCAAAAAAAATAAAAATAAAAAATGCAAAGCATACAATGACTGTGGTAAGAATTTGAAAGGATATTATGGATATTATTAAGTTATTGCTTTCCTTATTATCCTCATTTCCTTTTTTTTCAGGAATACATGGTTGACTTAAATGATGAAAGCTATATAATACACTTAAAAAATGATGAGCTATATCACTGCTTTTCAACACGAGGGGTTTGACAGTATGTTTGAGTATGTTTATCAATATGAACGTGTTTTAATACCAATTCTAAGGAAATTAAAATGATTAAATATTTTTAATTGCACAAAGAAAAATAACAGTTGTATTTTCAAATATTTTAAATAATATAGGGCTGTTAAACGATGTTGAAATCTATTTAATTTTAGGCCATATCCAAACTCTATTTTTATTTTGAAATTGCAGTGTACAATAAACAGCAAATATTAAATTGCATATATCATAAGAAATAGTTAGATGTATTCTCGTGTGTTGGCAAAGGTTTATAAATGATAAAGCCTTTATGTATAATGCATTATAAAGCATTTTTCAAGGGTGTGCATTATAAGTGTGTTGTAATATTTCATAAATAAAGTTAATATTGACAAGTTATACCTGTGTTTACAATTATTAATGAGACACAATGAATGTGAATGTGCATTACAAGGCATAATTAATTAAATAAAAATGCTTTTATAATGCAAAGTGTAACCAAAAATACTAACATTAAAAGCTTATATTTGTAATTCTCAGTTTTCAAACCTGTAGCTGATATGGCTTTCCTGCACGGATGAGTTGAGACACCAGGAAGTTGGTGTGGAAAAAGTGCACGTTCTCATCAAGGAAACCATGTAAAATAAGTAATCGGTTTGGCCTTGGTGGGGAAAAAAAAGGAAAAAGAAAAAAACTAGTTATGACAGATAGACAGGGTCTCTTAACCCTATACAGCCTATTCTATCATATTTAATACAGAAAATTACCAATCTATGTTTCTGATTCAACAATCAAACTTTATTGGTACATACAGTGCGACAGCTGTATGCCCAACATTTTATATTATGCAAAACTTCTATAAATATTTCACTGATTCACAAACTTACAATTAGAACCAGTTTACTTTATCTGAGTTTTATATTAATTTCTGACCATATAAATAACATCTACAACAAGCTGCAGTTTTTTCTCTGGACCACAAAGCCAGTCATAAAGGGTACATTTTGTTGAAATTTTGATTTACAGAAAGCTGAAAGGCTTTCCATTGACTTATGGTTTGTTTGGACAACAGGACAATATTTGGCTGAGGTACAACTACTTTGAAAATCTAGAATATATTTTAATAATTTCAGTAGGAAATTTACAAAATCACTTCATCTTTACTAAACATTGAAATTACTTTTGGCATAAAGAAAAACCAGTCATTTCGATCCATGCCATGTATTTTTTGGCTATTTCTACAAATATACCATGCTTCTACGTTTTGTGCTTCAAGGTCAGAAATATATCAGACTATACAAGCCAGATGTATCAAATATGATGCTCAACTTTTTTTTTAAGTAATAGGCTCAATAAACGTCCATTAAAAAAAAATAAAAATAATAATAATAATAATAATATATATATATATATATATATAAATAATGCAAGGAAATCACTAAATGAAGAAGAACACTATCAGGGTGAATCAGTAACTCACTCGTTGGGAAGTTTGTCGACGTGCAGGGCGACGGAACCCGCCTCATACCCCTGTTGGTTATTTTCAGGCACGTCCATGTAGCGTTCGGTGTAACCGGTATCGTATGCCATCCACACAGTCACAGGAGCTCCAGCTATGGCCACCTGGAGCACAGAATGCTTGCTTAACACACGATAAATCTATAAATAAATCTATAGCTACTGATTTTAGTCTCTAGGTTTAAAAAAGGTTTGTCACTTATAACTAAAATACAGTTATCATTTCTATTTTGGTAATTCCAAAAGTGTAAAAAAAACATTTGATTGACTGTTACTACTATTTTACCAAAAGTTCAGCAATTCAAACTCTGGTAAGGTGTATTCGACGCCACCTGCTGGTTAAGCAAGGTTTTATCAACATGCATGGGTGGGGTTGAGGGATAGTTAAAAAAAAAAACAACAGCAACAACAAAAATACTGAAAACCGACAAGAATTTTTCTTTTGGGATAAATTAAGACAATGACACTAGGGTAGATGTAAATCTCACCTTGAAGACGTTTGGCCTGTGAATCAGGCCCATGAGAGACAGGAATCCACCATAAGACCAACCATGGATGGCAACTCGACTCATGTCTATGAACTTGTACTTCTCTGCTACATACTGAAGTCCCTCCACCTGATCTTCAATTTCTACCTGCCCCTGAGGTTGAGGAGGAAAGAAGAGCAATATAAATGTTATTTAAAAATACCAATATCTAAACCTACATACACTGCTGGAAAAATATATGGTACCATTTTATTTTGATAGTCCACTTTAGACATTCTACTATCAGGAAGTAACTTTACAACCACATGTCAACTAGCAGTTGATAAAGCATTAGTAGACTGTCTGTCTGTATACTAGGGTTGGGCGATGTTGACCAATTTGGCATCGTACGATGTCTACGACGAGCAGGTGAGAGAGGATCAAGCGCAGGAATGATCGCGCGCGAGTGCTTGAATTACGCACAGAAGACATATCGAGTGCGTGCGAGGGTTTGAAATGAGCTCGCTGACCCGTTTTTGTGACCCGACATTGTGTTAATTTTAGGTATAACGATATATACCGGTTTTGGCGATAACCATGATATTTGAAATTAACAGGACTCTTAAGATAACATGGCACATAAATTATCCAGCGCTAGTGCCTGGTTGATCTCCCAGTTGGCTGCATTGTGCCTTAACGCTGAGACCTGCTGTCAAACAAAAAGAAGACGCAGTGCACCGTGTACACAGATTGAGGCTTTGTCCGCATCCGAAAAAGTAAGCTGGCCAGAATGAGGGTTTTTTGGCTTTCGAGAAAACAGCTCAATTCCAGTCCTCACATACACCCACTCTACATATTTTGCATGTCTCCTTTAGTTAACACACCTGATTCTAATATTCAGCTTGTTAGAAGTGAGCTCCGTGCATGAACTGTGTTTTCCGATTGCAATACATTCTCACTCCCAAATCGTCACATTTTGACGATCAAGGTACCTTTTTAGTCACTTTTCGACGCGAAGGGTCCTCAGTTGTTTTAAATATGAAACCCTTAGTGTCAATATGCAGATGCGATCATTTTTATAATTTATTGTCATAATTAAAATATATCTTGGGTAAAAACAATGGCATTATTGCATATATGTAGGGGTGTGATTTTTCAATGTAAACAGTCAAAAAACATTTCAATTATATTATTTACACATTTATGAGCAAGTAACCCAACCCCTACCTTGAGTGTCAAAAAGTGGCGCAAAAGGGTCTTGACCAAGCGTCAAAATGTGATGGCTTGGGAGTGAGAATGTGTTGCCGATTGACATGGTCCCTACACAGTGTTCACTTCTCCCTACTCCCTGAGCTGGGAAAATCCGTTAAAGCTTACTTCACTTCGGAACCATTATTCACGGATTTGCGCTGTGCAGCGTCTTCACACACGGACGAGTGTGACATCATATATCCCAGTAAATATTTTCCATGTTTTGATGTTAATATTTATTCATCATACTGTTGATCTTGACCGTATTTTTTTTTTTTTGTAATTTCATAGGGAGCTTCAAAGAAGACAGAGAAACTCAAGAGTGCATGCAATGCATGTGCCCTGTTTATCTGCCTCCTTATGTTTGTTGTACGGGTAAAAAAGAAAAACGAAAAATCATTTGACACCTAAAGTTTTTTTCCTCAAAGATATCTACAGATATCGCAATATATTGTATATAACAAATATATTGTTTATTTTGGCTACAATATCTTTACAGCTCTAATTCATCCAGAACGAACTAGCCTCTTCCTTACCGATTCAAGACAATTCCATAAAAACGTTCCTGTAATAATCATTCACTTAATTTGTAAAATGTCATCAAATTAATCATGTGCCAATGTTTTTACACAATCTCCTAAGTGACCTTCACTAAACAGCGATACCAATATGAGTTGGACAGAACTGGAGGCGTCTAATTCAGTCTCTGACTGACAGTTAGACATGGGGATCATGTGTCAGTGTGAACCATCGGTGACCATTTTAACACCTTACATTTCACGACCGATCATTCGACACCTTAAATTTGTCGAATTCAGACACCTTAAATTGCAGCATGATTATATTTGTGTCTATATAAAGCATTTATGTTTTAAAATCTCACTGGCTGACCTTTAAAAAAATTATGATAATGTGTTAAAAATTAAACTGTTTACAATGTCAGGTTCACACAGCGCTCACACTAAACAGATCATGGACCATGTGACACGCACTGCTCCCAATTCCTATCCGTGTATACTAAATACAGAATTACAACTATGATATTAGGGCAGAGGTGGGTCAGAGCAGGTGGGGCACTTCATTTTGAGAAGGCACAGCGCCATCTTAACTGTTTAAAGACGTGCAAAAACTAATTCCAGTTTATTCTCAAATATGTCAGTCAAACTGTCTATTACTGTCTAAGTATTCAGTTTTGTTTGCTAGAATTTGTTACAATGTTGACCAGACTTGTCAAAGGTCTGGTTACATAAAACTAGTCTTAGTTCTTAGTTACCATTTTGTTTTTAAGGGCCCCCTCAAACCTGAGGCCTCTTTGGCATGACCCTCTTCCATCAATGACCACCACAGCATAACCCAGAGACGCCAAAGTGTTCAGACGCAGATACTTTACACCCTTGTAAGAGTTATTCACTAACTGCACCTAAAAAACAAGACAAATCAAAATATGTTAAAAGCACAAATGGGGGAAAGAACCCAATTAACCAGTAAGATACAAGCCAATGATAACAATTAATTTAAATTATAAATCATAAAGCTAGAATTTCTGGGTATGATAGTTATTTGTAGTTATTAAATATAGTTTTCTTCTTGTTATATTTACAAGGGATTCTTTGCTAGCCAAAATAACTTTATTTTTGTAAAAATGTATATATAATAATAATAATTTGGTGTAAACAGGCCTTAACAACAAGAATTTGCCAAAACTCATTGAGTTATTTAGTAAATATCAGGTTCCATCAGAATATTTTGTAAATTTCCTACTGAAAAAACTATTAAATTTGATTAATCACACACGTTTGTTTGCATAAATGTTTTCTATGTGTGTGTATATTATATATATATATATATATATGTATATATATATATTTAATGCAGCATACATTTTGAAAATATATGTATACTCATGATTATAAAAATATATACGTTTAATCTATAAAAATATATCTATATCTATATACACACACACACACACATATATACATACTCATAATAAATATTCAAAGTACAAATACATATATTATGTACACAAACACTTTAATTTTAAATGTGATTAATCCAAATCATTTACCAGCACTGTATATATATCGAATACATTAAAACTTAATATTTGATTAGTATTCCAAAAATGGACCCTTATGACTGATTTTGAGATCTGCGATCATATAATGGGCATTTTTCAGAAATCTACAGGGACACTTTTCCAAATCAAACCCACCTGTGGGCCGCCATACACAAACAGGATTGTGGGATGTTTTTTGCCTGGTTTCAGATTGTGAGGTTTGTACAGCATTCCATAGAGACGGAAACCAGAACTGGCAGGGAAGCTGAATATCTCAGGAGGGACATAATCAGCCGGGCAACCTGCACAGCACAAGCAAACATGTTTTCAGAGCATCTATTATTGTTTCCCATGGCTGTGTAACATTACCCTGAGCTCACCTGTAGCCTCCATCATGCTCGCCCAGAACTCCGGATCTTTGTGGAGGGGGTCACTGTCAGAACCCATCAGTTTGTAGACATGAACACACGGAGGCGTGCTCACGTTACTGTAGTGGCTAATAAACATGTCAAAGTTCTGCAATGGAATAGGAGAAATAGAGTGATGATGCCTGCAAAGGCCTGTCACTGCATGGTTTGCATAAAGTAAAATTTATTCAGCCTTTTTGCCATTGGGCATTAGGATGAAAGCTCCTGCATTTATGTTCACACAGTTCTTGCTTGTAGTATACACTACTTGTCAAACATTTGAAATATAGTTAGATTTTTAATGCTTTGAAGGATGTCACTTATGCTCACCAAGGCTGGATTTATTTGATGAAAAACACAGTAGAATACAGTAATGATGTAATATATATTTTTTTCCTTTAATGGCTAAACCCTTTAGAAATCATTCTAATTCATTATTTTGTAATATTTTAAAATATTACTGCTTTGTATTTACACTTTTTTTTAACTCAACTAAAATGCAGCCTTGATCAGCACAAAATAATTTTTACAAAAACCAAAATTACTCAAATTGGTTGTTAGATTGTTAGTATAAATGCTGCAATAGCACTGCAGGACTGTAACGTTTAGTCCTGTATACGTCTTTTAATAACCACATTTATCCTAGTGTTATTAGCTAAAATGTTTGTTCATGATATGTTAAATAATGTTTGTGCAATTCTGAGAAAAAAAAACTAAACCTACAAAAATGTAGCAATAATGTTTTTTTTATATATATATTTCCATATATATTGATTCTTGGCCAGGCAAAAATTAGCATCAGCCTTTTTTGGTAAGAAACAAAGAAACATTATCAAGTTTTGTGGATTTAGCATGAATAGTCCATTACAGTATCTCTTTTGACACTCACACACACCTGACTAACAGAGCAACTGTGAGAGAAACCCGGCTTAGTAAGTCTGACAATTTCTCCAGGAGATTCGTAGCTCACAACATACAGATGGTGCTCAAGTGGAGTATCTTTTGTGCCCTGGAAATACACCAGTTTGGTTTCTTCATTGACCCAGATCTGCAAATTAAAAAGACGAAGGTAAAGTGTTACGAACCACATGAGAATTTATGGGGGACATGTGTGTTTCAATTTTACTGAATAAAACCTTTGAGCCGTGTCTAGCTAAGACTTCCCACTCTCCATTCGTTAAAGCCACCTCCTCCTCTATCTGGCATTTGAAATCATCTAAACAAACAATAAAACATAAAAGGTCACCATTAATATTACAAGACTACAGGTTTAAGCAGAGGCCAAAGTTGATTATGAAACATGATTATGTTTAAAAGAAATTCACTTTTTATGTTTGTCCTCGTAACATAAGCATGTCCATGCATTTAAAATATAGTTTTGGGCTTCAGTTTAGACAGTTTAAAACCAATAAAATCACTAGCTTGATGATATTAAGATTTTTTTAAATGACTGAAAATTCATAATAAATAAATAAGTCAAGCTCAAGCATCTGACCTTCTGCTGGACTGTATTCTCTGGACCACTGCTGGCAGCCCGGCTGAAAGAGACTGGTTATTCTGTACAAATGGCAGAATCCCGTTTGTGATTCATTCACCCAAAGGAAGGAGATCTTGTCATTAGTAGTTTGAACGAAAGGATAGAAGATATCATGGACCTATTAGGAACAAGACAACAAATAAATGTAAAAAAGTCCAAATGTCTCAAAATAGACTTAATGTAGCCCTGCCCCTTTTTAGAGTGGCATTCGTTTTCTTCTAGTTGTATTTCCACAGTGAAATCATGAATTAATGAATAAACAGCTCATTTTATAATCTTCCTGGTCTACTGACATTTGTAAATAAACTTGCTTTAAACATTACGGCGCTCACAATAACTTTCATTACAATACATAAATCCACTTTATGAGCTAAATTACTTAAGACAGCAATACCATAGAAATATATAGAGCTATCGCAAAAATGTTGAAAGACAATATTCTAAAGACGGTGGCATGCTTGTTTTCCTGGAGAATAAGGTTAATAAAAGTATTCATTAATTTCTTTAAAATTTTAATTTAAAGCAAACATAGGAACTTAACATATAATGAATTCAATTTTATTTAAATTTTTTTACATTTTTCTAATGTCTCCAGTGGTGTGCTTTTAATGTCTTTCATAATTGCTTACAGCTCTGTGGTTCATGTTCTTGCTTTGGTCAGTGACCGCAGTGTTATCTTCATACTCACATTGATCCAGATGTCGGTGACCTCCTCGTAGATGATGAATGGCTGGACTCCTTCAGGCATGGCTTCCACATGCTCCTCCCACTGTGGGTCATCCACGCCCACAGGTAGAAAGAGCGCGGGTGGTAACAGCACTAACTGCAGCTTCTGTTGACTGCGGTCTAGCAACACTGCCCAAGCACTGGGAAGAGAAACATTGAAGTATAGAGCATTGAAATACTATTAAAGTTTGTTTTTAATTATATACATTATATTACCGTTTTTCCATTTAAATTATATTTACAGTTTTTTATATTTTGTTGTGTCATTTATTATATTTAAGTACGATTACAAAGCTATTACATTTACATATACCAGACACTTTTATCCAAAGCTTCTCACAAAGAAGAAGCAATCAGACTAGGTCTCAGATAGTCTAGAACCGTGCACACAGCAAATTTTTAGTTATTTATTAGTACATCAATTGAAAAGAGAATTTTTTGCCTTTAAAACTAGCTGAAATAAAATACATTTTTACAGTTATAACATGAATTCATAATGTTCATGAAACATGCAGATGGTTGACATTTTTTGTTGCACAGTATTCGTTTAATATGAACACAAAAAGATGCGAGTGTGAATAGATCTGAGAGTGTTCTTGTTACTTACAATTTACCATCTTTTGTCCATCCAGCTCTTGCAATGTACTCAACCCCAGGAAAAAGCGTGGTGAATGGGAGAACAAGCTCTTTGTTTTGTGCACTAATAATCTAAAAAAGAAAAGAGATCATTATAAAGCCTTTCAAGTAGGCATAAAGAAAGAAAAAGCCCAGAGCCCAGGCACAGGTACCTACTTTGCCCTGTTGGTCGGTCCGAATCTCTACTAATTTCAGGCTAATTTGAGGGTTCTTGCTTCCTACAAACATCGAGAGGGGGTTATTAGCATACCATTTAGCACAACTCCTTTGACAAAATATTGCTTATATACAAAACGATGCAAAAAACAAGCTGCACTCTTAAGAATACACTTATGAACTGTGCTTCCACATTTACTTATGCCACTTCATTCTTGCGGTGAACCGGATGGGCTGAATTTGTCCAGGACCAAATTCTAACCTCAGTCCACCCCTGGGTTTAACCGGCAAGGCAATACAAATGCAATGCATCTAGTCTACTGGCTTTTGCACAAGCCAGTCTCATCACTTCCACTTCAGATGGCAAGCTAAAACACTGTTTTTAATCTGTATTTCAGTGTGGTGCATTTCATTGCAAACAAGCATATGTTTGTGTTGTTTTAACAGTGTGTATTTGTGATTACCAGTGCGAGGATATCTGTACACATCTGCCTTCCGCTCCTCTAAAGCTGGTGAGGGCACATGAATAGTCTCTACTTCTGACTCATCTACCTCCTCGTACAGCAGCTGGAGTGTTCTGCCTCCATTTGCATCTGCGAGCAAACAAGAACAGAATGATAAAGGTATGCAGCAGGTGGCTTTGTATATAAAAGGGCAAATGTATAATAAAAAAAAAAATCCTGTGGGGGCCATCAAGTCAAAAAGGGGTCCCACAAACCTTCAGGAGCAGCTGGAGACCACCAGTATCCTGTGAAGCGATCAAACTCCTCCTGGATCACAAAGGTTGCCACACCGGCAGACTTCGGGTCTTCCTTGACGTTATTCAATCCTGACCAAGGGTAGTAGAAATATCAGATTTCAGAACAGACTATTCACCTAGGTACTATGCTCGGTCTTTGAAATGTCGTGAGGGGCTTTTCTTGTAGTTGCTTTATTTGCATTTCCTTTATTTATGTTATTTAAGTTGCCATTGCTTGTCCATTTTGTATGGTTACTTAAATAAATATGCATTTATTTGTTAAATGTTAATGTTTAAAGTAAATGCTATGTGTATATTGTTTATAATTATATGTTATAGGTTATATGTTTATAAAAAGTTTAATAAAACCCCACTGACTGTGAGGATTAGCCATTCTCATAAAGGCATTAATTATATATACAATATATATACACAAGCTTTCAGGAAAGTTTTCAGTTATTTTTACAGTTTTTGTTTTACAGTATATTTACAGTTAAGAATATTTTTTGCTGAATCTGTGTCCCTTGGTAATGGTGTAAATCATAACCAATTTTTCTTTCATCTTTAATCCACCAAGGACCACAGTTCTAGTTAAAAATCTTCTTTTCAATCACACTGAGAAAAAAAAACGTCACCTATATCTTGGACTGTGTGAAGGTATTTTTATTTTTGGGTTGAACTATATAACTGCCTCCGTATACTGAACACATTAACAAACCTTTATGACAGAAAGTAAGTCTTTGCTCCTCTCCAGTTTCGATATTCGTCACCCACAGGTCATTATTGTTTATGAAGGCAATGAAACTGGGATCACCAGGCGAGATCTTGGGGTCCATGCGAATCCCTGAGCACTGAGTCTTAATTTCCACAGGCTTCATTGGGGCAGCCTGCTAAACATCACATGACTTTCAGGCATGGGGACTCACAGCTTTCCAAGAAATATCAAACAGAGCGCAGCAGAAAAAAAACCATCTAGACTCACAATGAAGCCGTTATGGCCGCCATCACGGCAATAGAAAAGGCTGTTGCTTGCTTGGAAGAGGAAAAGGCCGCTTTGTGCATGATAGTCATAGGACGTGATGCCGAAGACCCCCAGACGCTTCCTCTCACGGAGAAGCTCCTCCTCACGGGAATATACGCCGTGATGTGGAGTCGCCTATAGAATGAACACAAATTAATAGAAGCAGTTTTATTAATGTTTTAATCACACGTGTGTTTTTGCTGCTGTTAATGTAACCGAAAAAAATACCTGAAAGTGATCTAACATCTGTTTCCATGATAATACCAGAAGGGCTTCTTTCCGTATTTTCTTTGGGATTTCAGAGTACAATAATGAGTTTTCTCTGCTCCCATAGGGCATTCCTATTTGACGAAACAACAGAAGTTAGAAATTTCAAATGATAAAAATGTTGTATGTTTTGAAGAGAAATGCAGAAAAACCTGGCTCTTACGCATTACTTGATATTATTATATATAAAAAATAAAAAAAAGAAATTAAAAAAAAAATTTAAGTTGTTCACAACATTATTATTATTATTGTAAAATATACTACCATTTAAGTATAGGGTAGTTTCACGTCGCAGTACTGGCGGATATATCTGATTTAGAAAACTTTAAATAATGGCCACTATTCAAAAGCATTACTAAGCTTGGAAGAGCCAGGATATTTTTTTTTTTAAACTCCAGACTGGGTTTGTCTGAAAGAAGAAAGTCATATACACCTAGGATGGCTTGAGGGGGGAATAGTTTATAGTGTAATTTTGACCTATTTGTGGATTTAACTATTCCTTTAACAGCTTGGGGT
>JAUMHI010000046.1:16942568-16961201 GCA_032359435.1 Enteromius unitaeniatus | reverse complement strand
TGGCTTGAGGGGGGAATAGTTTATAGTGTAATTTTGACCTATTTGTGGATTTAACTATTCCTTTAACAGCTTGGGGTCAACAAGTTCTTTATAAAAAAAACAACAACAACACAAAAGAACAAAAACAGCAAAAAAAAAAAAAAAAACTAAACAAAAAAAAAACTTTCTGCAGGGAATGATCAAAAGTGACAGTAAAAAATTTACAATGTTTAAAAATATTATTTAAAAAATATATGGTTCTTTATATTCAAAGAATACTGATAAAATATCAAGCAGTAAAAGCAGTTTTTACTGTATTTAACGTCAAATAATGCAGCTTTTGTAAGTTTAACTCTTTTTGAAAAATCTCACAGATTTAGTAAAGTATGATCATGCAGTACGACCAGAAAGTCATGAGGTCCAACCAAAATGCAGAAACACAAAGGGGACAAAGCAAATCAGGAAATGACACCATAAATATTCCTTCTGCACAGCCTCATGTCTAAGTCAATACATCAGACATCATCATTTTTGTCAAGCCATAGCTGGTTCAGGTTGCAAAATGTCATGTGGTGGCTTTATGCATCATAGAACCTTTAAATTATCTAAAAACATACATGCTTAAAAACATGATTATTGTAAAAGTTAAATGAAGAAATGATACATTTGTTGATTCATGCTTGACTATGTTTACACTGAAGAGAAAATGGTACCAAGGTAGTAGAGCCGGTGTGAGTGAGGGCCAGACTCATCGTGCTTCTGAACAAACTGGAAGTCATGGGGTGCCTTGTTAATAATCATTCCCGAGTACTTCCGGCTGCCGTGAATGATGTCACGCAAGCCATCCCATGAGTGCTTCTCCACGAAAAACTGGGAAGGGACGTCATCCATTTCCACAACCTCTGTGCTGTCTGAGATGTCATCTACTGCAGTCATTCTGACAGCTGCAAAACTGAACACAGGAGCGATTCATCAGCCTAACATTTAAGAGCCATTATACTTCTAACAAATGGAATAATGGTGGGAAAATGATGCTTTACCTTTTCCAACTACCTTCAGTTTCGTCTTCAAGTTTCACCCTTTTTCCTCTATACATTAACCAGCACACAACCCTCAACAAAATCTGGCAACCTGCGGAAAGAAGAAAAATACATGTTTTAACATTTATTACCTTATTTACTCATCTGTTACAACAATGTAATGTCTTTTATATCTTTGTTGGGGGTGTTTCTCCAGGAATTTTGTTTTGGTATGTATGTATATATGATATTTTATCTTCTTGTTTGGTAAACTGTGTGTATCTGTTTTACTTTACAACTTACAGCCTTAATACAAGCAATTTTTACAGTCAGTTTTCAAAAAACAAACATAAAAAGGTAGACTTACAAACATAGATACTGATGTACAAATTACGATGCCAAATTTGTAATTGGTAACAATTAAACAATTTAAATTATAAAATTGGACTACTTTTGATTCGACTGTATTTCATTGTAGTTTATCACCCTGATTTGAATAGGATAATCTTATACCATATTAAAACAAATATACAACGCGCATTAACATTGCGTCAGGAATTTCCCAGAATCTGTAGGTTAATAACTTATAATTAAATAAAAACATTTAAAATGGAAACAAATAAAATAGAAAACACTTCAACACAAAGATAAAATAAAAGGTCAGGCTATTCATTGATTTCACATGTAAACATGCAAATGTGGTGTTGAAGAAATTAATTATTAATTAAAATTAATATATAATTTTTTTGCGTTTGAATGACAAAACCCTGTCAAACTGACTGACAATTCAAATAATAAAATTGCTGTGATTAGATTAGATATGCAGTGCTGCAATGTGGGGAAAACACTCTTTAAAAGTGAAACTGATCTGGCTGACCCTTTTCAATACATAAAACCAGTTAGTACCCAGTAAACTGAAGAAATAAGCACAATTCAGTCATTATATGTGCCTTCCAGTAGAAGGGCCTCTGAGGTTTCAGAACTAACATGAAGCATTAACATGAGGAATGTTATTAATCTCAGCTCTATGTGTGAGTGTGTGTGGAGCTGGTATGAGTGATGTCACTGAGGAGGAAGTAGGACAGATGCTAAATGTTCCAAAAAGGAGATGATGATAATGATGATGGTGGTATTATTACAGCTGGTGTCTAAATATGGCGTACCTTTCCTTAACAATTGATGATGTGGTAAGCTGTGCAAAAAGGTTGTGAAAGATGTACCTTTAACATCTGAACCTACAAACTGCGAGCTAGTATTGTTGCTCACTTCACATGGTAATAGACTATATAAGTGACACAGGCTGTTTAACTGTAAGAGTTAGACAAGAAAAACTACAATACTTGATTGACACTAAACAGTTAACATCAAAACAACATCTGTGGAAACAAAGTGATTCAAAGCAGTAAAACCTTCTTGTAAAAGACAAAATACCCAATGTTTTCGACATGACTGTAAATCTCTCCTCTTGGTTAGAAATACTGTGTTGCTCACTAAAAACATAATAAATTAAGAATTTATTGTTCAATTGCTAGCATAAAGGCATATGAGGACACAATCTGTAGAGCTAGCAGCTCTTAACTTGTATTAAAGACATAATCTAACAATAGCTGTTTGCAATATCATTAAATTTAAACCCAACATGACCGTAAACCTGGGATTGCCGTGAACCTTTGTCAGGCTGTTATTAAATTGAACATTTTAGGGGGTACTTAAATTAAATATTTTACTTTTAAGGGTTTCAACTGTCCAAAAAGTCAATTTCGAAGTTATAATTTGATTTCAAATGTGACCCTGAAGCACAAAATCAGTCTTAAGTAGCAAAGGTATATTAGTAGCAATAGCCAACAAAAAAAAACATTGTATGGGTCAAAACTACCACTTTCCTTTGTTGCCAAAAATCATAATGATATCAAGCAATGTAAAATACCTACCATAACTATATCAAAACGTAATTTTTGAATAGCAATATGCATAGCTAAGAACGCCGTTTGGACAATTTTAAAAGTTTTTTTTTCATATTTTGATATTTTCACCCTCAAATTCCAGATCAATCCCAGATAAACTTGTACCTCAGCTAAATACTGTCCTATTATCCTAAAAAACCATACATGAAGGGAAAGCTTATTTATTCAGATAGCGCGTAAATCCCAGTTCCACTTTAATGAAGACTTGGTTTTGTGGTCCAGGGTCACAAATGTTTTCTGTTCAATAGTAACAAGCGTTCTGAACGTTTCTTTGATCGCCAAAAATATTACACGCCCTTATGACGACACTCAACACACACACATTATTAGCTCCATTTGACCAGATAAACAGCCTCCACTACCGGCTAATATACATTTAGTAAGGGAACGACGCGTTTTAAATGGATTTATATGTTATTTGTGAGGGCTGTCATCTATGTTTTGAATGAGGAGTCAGAATCAGCTGATGAAGGAATGACATGTTTGACCGGTTATTTGTGTTTTGTCAGTGCTAACAGTTAGCCGAGCTGCTACTGAACCTGGCTGACGGGAAGTAAAGTCAATGACAACTTCGCACACATTGGTTATACTTCTATTGTTTCTTAAGAATCATGCCTTCTATATAGAAGATTCCATGTAGGTTCAGCACTAGTGATATTATTATTATTAATATCGGCTGATATCATAATGCTAGCACATTACTCTCTGCGTCTTTTTGATTCCCAATCAGCTGAGCTTTGTACTGTCAAACACTGAAGCGCCTTCCTCATCGCTCATCTTCGCGTTATTACAGATGATGATGACGAGTGCGAATGATTGTCAGAGATCACCAGCTGATTTCATGTCAGCTCGGCCTCTGTTGACGGGCCGCTCAGAGCAAACCGCATTGTTATGAACATCATCATTTCAATTCATGATCGCGCAACATCGCACGCCGGTACTTACAGGTAGACCCTCAAAGAAAACTCTCATCTGTGACCTGTCGATTTCTTAAACGTATTTGCAGGTAAACACACAGTCCATAAGAATGAGAACAGCACAAAGCGACAGTCATGAGTGCTGAAGAAAACCGACCGAACATCATCAGCCACACCGGAAGTGCTGACGAACTCCTACTTCCGCTTTCCGTCGAGCCGCGGTCACTCCAGATATAAAAACAACTTTTAAAATATAAGCGCTTTAGTTTGTTTTGAACATACATGTAGAGTAAGTCAAATTATATACATTTCCAAAGCTTTGAATATTTTATATAACTTAAATATGTAGATTTATATAGCATGTGTAAATCGTAATATATTTAAAAGTCCTATAAAATATAATTTCTCGCCAAATTTCTCACAAAATTCATTGTTTTCTGTTTAAATCAAATGTTAAATTAAATTTAATGTAAAATTATATATGGCCTATATATTACATTTAAGTAAAATGTGTTTCTTGTCCATTATACGTCATTTAGAAAACACTTTTATTCAAAGACACTTACAAATGAGGACAATGGAAGCAGTCGAAATAAACAAAAGAGCAATGATATGCAAACAAGTATCAGTTAGCTTAAAGCTGTACACATAAGCGAAATAAAAAATATACTAAAAGATTAGAAAAGCTAGGGAATAAAACAAGCAGTTAATTAAATATAGTGCTTTTCCAGCTTGTTGCCTTTGTTCCATTTTAAAATAATAAATAAGTCATCATGGCTGCTAGAAAATAATAATTCAAATAATTTAATCAAATGTTATTTCACTTTGAAGGCTTTTTAAAAAATAAAGCTCACATCGAAATTCTAATAATAACTGCCTGGGCCTGATTCTCAAAATAGTTTAATGTGACTCACTAGATATTCTTAATTAAAATAATTCAATAATATGAACTGAAATTTTTCTTGACCAAAAGGGTACACCATGTCGTATTTCTGCAATAATCAGTGCATAACAAAAGTTGTTACAAAGTATTGAAAACCCTTATCAAGCATATAGCAGGTTTACAAACATACAAAAAAAAAACTACCATGCAAATAAGGACCAAAGAGCTTGAAGCTGATACATAAATTTGGTACAGCACAATATCTAAAAGCTGTAATGTCCTTGTGTGGGCACTGTGGGCCTAAAAACACTCAGCTTTCTCTGCATGAACAAAGAGATTTGTGGGAGAAGCCACAGAGAGGCCATCGTTGACCTGAAAGAGCTGCAGTATTCAATAGCTAAGAACAGAGTAAAGGTGACCCACTGACCTAACCAAGAGCTGTAAACAACAGAGGCTGGCACAAAGACGCCATTACTCAAAAAGAACCATGAGAATTTGCCAAGTAAACAGTGATTTGGTTCAGCGTGGGAAAAGATTTTGTGGTTGGATGAGACCAAGACAACTTTTTACTTCAAATTTAATGCATTGTGTGTGCAGGTAAATCTTACAGCCCAGTAACCGCAGGTCAATAACTCTGTGAATCACTGAATTGCTTACACCGAAATATAGTTGCCTATATCCTGCCTAATTCAGATACGGAACTGAAACTCGCTAAAAGTTGATCCTCAACATTGCACAAACACAAAACAGGTGACTATCAAGGTTATAGCAAAGGTCAGGTCAAAATCTGATCTCAGAGAATATGTGGCACATTTTTACATGTGCTCTGCCTAACCTAGAAAACCTGGAGCAGAACAGGTCCAAAACACTGGTAATAAAAAGTATAAATGGTGCAATTATTAATACACAAAAAATAATACTGAAAACAAGAATTCAATATGCCAACAGCATATTTTGGATTTTTATTTTTGTTAAGAAAATTCTCTAAGCCTAAAACAATGGCACATACAATAAGAAATTTTATATTTTCTGGATATCTTGTATATGTTTTGCATGAATCATTTTATTTTAATAGAAATAAAAGAACACGTCCAATTAAATGTGCATGCAATCTTCTCTTACATTTTTAGTAATATGTAAGAGTTACTCATCATGGCTCACATTGTTCTGCAATTAAAACAGCATAGGGCTGATCTCAGTGATTCAGATATGAGGGTTAATATGTTTGGTCAGAATTTTGGGCTTTCTCAAACTTTTGGGAAGTTTACTAGCCTATAGCTGTGTACTGCAACTGAACTTGTAATAAAAGAATACAACAAGCTATATTATAAATGATGAATTCTTAATGTAAATACACCTAATTCTTAGACATGCATAGTAAAATTAATAGAGCCATATTTTGTCTATAGATAAAAAGCTGGACAATTACCTGGTTGAATCTCATGAAACACATTATATTAGAAGTGATATCAGAAATAAGTGATAAGAAATTATTTTCTTAAAAAAAAAAAAATTGTAATAGCCCTAATATTTGGCTTAATCTCTGTAATTAATATGGAATTTTTTAGATTTTGAAGTGTGCACAACAAATGAAAATCTTTCATGAGTTTCACCCACCCAGTGTGGTTAGTAGTGAGTAACTTTGTTGTGGATGTAATAAACATTAAGTGATTAAATGCATGTGCTTTGTTGGGGCTTTGTTTTTAGGCTTTGCTTTTCTCAGAAGACTCTGGTGTTACGGCCTCTCCACCTCTGAAGCGCTGACTGAGTTCAGCAGACATCACAGAGCAGCAGGATTTCTGAAAGGAACAAGGTCATTTTCAATTTCATACCATGTGTACCATAGCCTTAGGTTTAAAAATTATGTTTTTAATTTTAATGTTCACCATTGCTGCATTTATTTTTCAATATATATTGGATACATATAAAAAAGTAATATTGTGACATATTATTAAAATGTACGAATATTTTGGTGAACAGAAAGTTAGAAAGAACAGCGTTTTTTTGTTCAATTGTTTTGACAACAACTACAAGGTTTTTGGTGCTTAACAAATTATTTAGTGACAATAGTAATCCATATTTTCTGAATGAAAGTATGGTTTTTACAAAATCTTATGAATGATTGAGTATCACAGTTTCCACAAAATAAAGAGCAAAAACTGTATTCAGCATTGATGGTAAAATTAAATATTTTTTAAGCAGCAAATCAGCATATTAGAATAATTTCTGAAGGACCATGTGTCACTGAAGACTGGAGTACAGATACTGAAAATTCAGCTTTGATCACAGAAATAAAAATATTTTATATTACAAAAGAGTTATTGTAAATTTAAAGCAGCTCTGTATTTTAAGGTGTCAATGTTTCACATTACACTTACTATTACAATATGAATAAATTATGCATTACATGCAAGTAACCCTAATTTACCCTAATTAATATTACTATAAATAACTAATATGTAGTACTTATATATTAATATAACTTATTTATAGTACTTCAATGTATAATTACATTGAATGTATAATTACATAACAAGGACACCTTAAAATACTGTCAAATGTAAAAAACTGTGGAAAATGGACCCTACATCAATATGTTGGACCCACCTGCTGAGAGTTAGCAGTTTTGCGTGATTTGGCAGCCAGTTCCATCAGAGCCAAGAAGAGCCCCAGTCCCAGACCGAGTGCCAGTAATAAGAAGATTCCCTTCAGACTGGTGGGTTTCAATGGAGCACTCTTGCCATTTTTTGCCACACAACTGCTAGCCCACCACTTACTGCGGAAATAATCCAGCTCACCAGATTCGCTCAGTTGCAGAATGGCAACACTTAAGTTTTTCACCAAAGGAGAGCCTGAGGACATTAACAAACACATGCATATCAAGAAAGCATATTCATGTACCATAGTGTTTACATTGTACACCAATGGTAGTCAGTGTTATTAAAATGGCACATAAATCCGTAAATCATCAAGGTACCGTGTCTAAAACATGAGAATTTTGAGACTTACCTAAAGGTGCAGCGATGCTGTACCCCCTCATGCCGATGATTTCTGGAGCGCGTGTGAGGTTACAAAATCTCGCCACTGCCAGGTCGAGGGACACAGATTCGCCAATGAAAGCATAGTTACCTTTCTGAGCCCTGCGGAAACCTTCTTCTGCATTGAGTGAATAGCTTTGGGCGTTCTTGATGTGCTCATAGATCCTGTGGTATGTGGGGTTGTTTGAGTTCTGGTCAAAGGCAGATAACAGTAACATTTAGTTGAGAGCTGCTGTCATGTGGGTACAATACCAACTGACAATAAATAATTTACAATTCAGATCAGTTTGAACAAAATGTAGACTTTTATACTATATAAATAATGGTACTTAAATGGTTCTTCATAGCAATGCCATCAAAGAACCATTTTTGGTTCCACAAAGAACCATTCAGTCCAAGGATCTTTAAATAAACATCCTTTTCTTACCTTTTTAGAATCTGAAGAACCTTCTTTTGCCACAAAGAACCTTTTTTTATTATTCTTAATGGAACCAGAGTTCTTCTATGGCATTTTGAAGAACCTTTATTTAGGTTAATAAAGAGTGTAGTTGCATTTCTTATATTTTAATAGATATAATATACTATTGTCAGTTATCCATTAATACTTTTGAATCTAAGTTGTGTTAAACACATCAAAGGGATGATTCTCCAAGAAATGAAAAAAATATCTGTTTATCTGACCATTACCCTCAAATTGTTCCAAAACCTATAAGGCACTGGCCGTGAACTCTATTCTTGGAGAGCCGCAGCTCTGCAGAGTTTAGCTCCAACCAGCCCCAAATCACACCTGCTTGGAAGTGATCCCGAAGAGTTTGATTAGCTGGATGAGATGTGTTTGATTAGGGTTGGAGCTAAACAGGTTTGAAACCAGTGCCATAAGATGTTCTCTTATCAGAAACGTCTACAGGATTACATTTTCGTGCTTCAAAAAGTGCATAAAGATATCATCAAAGTACTTCATATCAAAGTCTTTTGAAAAGAACTGATTCTGTTGATTGAAAATACGGTGTCTTACCTTGAAGAAGGCAAAAGAGGAAGAATCTTTTATGGTGCCATACTCAATCAAATTTTGATTAGCGAGGTCTTCAAAGCTCTTGATTGACATTTGCTGATTGTCTGAATGCAGCCATAAACTTAGGTTGGCGAAGTAACATGCAAGCAGCACTAATGAAAACAGCCACCAGATAGAGGTAATGACCCGTCCTGAAAGAGCCTTGGGGTGAGGACCAGCACCTATGGAAAAAATGTATAATAAACTTCTAATTTTTAATAAACTACAAGTCTGGAAATGCAAATTAGTTTTTAAGTAACTCAGCAAATCGGGTTCTTTGGAAGAACATGCCAACATTTCTGCAAAATCATATTACATTGATTCTCAATTTTAAAGTAAAATGTCCAGTGAGTGGTGTTTAAAGTGTTATCTCAATCATATAAACCTTACCCTGATAGTGTTAACAAAAGCAAACACGTGACATGTGTACTCACTCGCTTTACTAAGTGTGAAAAGTTATGAGCAGCTGATAATGTAAACATGTAAAATGTACTGTAAGTGTTTTTAGGTTTGTTTTGTTCAAGCAAATGACCACAAAGCCACTGTAATCCTTAACTTGTAAAGGAGAGGTGTTTTACTGCCACTAGTGTTTTAATGCATTTCATTCAGAAACTGTAGTGAATTGTATATAGAGGTACATTTTTGGAATTTTTGCAAAACAATATGAGCCTGTGTTACTTGTTGCATGTTATTCATAAACTACCCCAGAACCATTAATCCAAAACCAAGTAAATCCTGCCAAAAAACAGTCACAGTCTGAGCAAAACTGTTTTGATATATTGTTCCTTTCATTCTGAAGTCTGCATGGGTGTAAATACTCTTAACCATGATTATCCTATACTACCTTGAAGAGTCATTGCTCCCACAGTATACCAAAAACTGTGTGAGAGTGTGAAGAAATTCTGTTCTTTCTCTGGTTGCTCCCACTCACAGGGGCTAATTCTAAGAAAAAAAAGAAGTACAATGATTTTGTCTTTCATGTTAATTCTTTGCAATATATGTTATCCTACATTTCAAAGTGCCATGGTTTTATCATCCCACCCTTACCGTGACACTAAGAAGATGCAGACGGAGGTCAGCAGGTAGGCGACCAGAACACCTATCCACATCTCAGTGGAGAACAGGTTTAGAAGGCTGAGAAACTGCGAGTCATCAGAGGCCAAGTCTTTCCTCAGGATGAAACTAAGACCCGTCTGCATGAAGGGTTTGGTCATGTCTACAGCTGTCTCACGTTTAGCTGTAAGAGTAAGAGGCGCAACTGCGATATCAGCTTCCTGTAGAAATTAGAAACACATAAACAAGAAGTGTGTTTTTTTTTTTTTGTCCAACAATGCAGCACCACCATTATGTCAACCTTCCTGGAGTCTCCAGAATTACAAGAATTACAAAGACTTAGCTAATTTTTAGTCAATAAGGAAAGACTTTTTTTCAGGATAGGAGATAAAAATTAACCACTAACAACATTTAAACCTACATATGCAGGGGGTACATATACATAACTCCTTAAGGGGTTACTCCACCACAAAATGATTTTTTTGTCATTAATCAACTGGAGATGAATTGTTGTATAAAGATGTTATTTTTGTGTTTTTCTCCCCATACAAAAACATTCTTGTTGCTTCATAACGTCACAGTTGAACCACTGATGGCAGATGGAGTATTCTAACAATGTATTTCATATTTTTCTTTACCTTGACAGTGAAAATTGTTTGGGAGTCATTGACAGTCACAAGCCTACTGGTTTTTATCCAAAATATCTTAAAATAGCAATTTATGGGCTTTTATGGGCTTGAAACGACATGGGGGTAAGTGATTAATGACAAGATGTTAATTTTAGGGTGGAATAACCCTTTAATTCCAAAAATGAATGTACTCACCCCTCTGACAACTTCTCCAATCATGCCGTTCCAGTTGCCACTGTCATCTGTTTTGCCATACCGGCCATCCTTTACAACCTTAATATCATACTTAAAATCTAATTTCTTTGAGACAGCTGACAGCAGGTCAATGCAGAAGCCCTCCAGTTCAGAACCTTTGGACATTGCATACGGTTCCTCCTGCATGGGATTGTGTGTAATAACAACCAGAAAAATGATTTAGTTATCATTACAGACATAAATGAGCATCTCAGATGGAAATAAATTAGCTTACCTTGATGGTTGTAACTCTTACTACCTGTGGTCCTAAAATGCAAAACAACATTTAATTTAGCTAGAAACAAATACATAAGAATCCTCCACTAATTCTTTGTTACTACAGAGATCAGACTTAAAAAAAGTGGGTAACCAAACAATTGCTGGTCCCCATTGACCTGGATTTACATTTTTTGGTGCAGTACTTAGGGTTAAAGATTTGTTCAAATCAGTGGCCCTAAGAGTGGTAGTAAAAGTGATGCTTGACCCCACTAATTATTCTACATTTTTATGACACAATATGATTTTCTTCTTGTCTCTAATTGCCTGTTAGATGTTAGGATCTCTTGGGCAGCTAATCCAATTTTCAAATCAGTGAGTAGAAACAGGACTAGGAAAAAAAACACACTGCTTGTCTCAATTTGACAAGGGCAGAGCACTTGGATGGCATTCCTGGTTGCTAATGAAGCATTCTGTCACGCTGGGATGTACTTTGCACTCTTCTTCAAACAACCACTAATATTCCCAAATTTAGCAGATGCAGACAATGTTCCACTTGTGCTGCAGTGCAATGGTGAAACGGTCGCCTCAGGGCCACTAATCTTGCTTTGACAAAATGAGACTTAAAAGGAGATAGTTTGAAATAAACAAAAGCCTGCTTTTGAGTGTGCACTGCCTCCTGCAGCGGAACGGATGCGGTGAGAGTTTGAGAAGGTTCCAGTGACTCTCTAAAGAAAGCGCTTACAAAATGATGGGAAAGTGCCCCACTCGTCTGGCTGCAGCATCTGAGTCCACTTGGAAGTTGCTCTCTTTATTGTTTTGATCCTGCTTTTTAATGCAGACCAGTCCACATTAACCAGCAGACATGCTGAAAGATGCATGAATGTGTATGTCTGTCTATAATCTATAGATCAAAGTGTTGCTGTTTGAAGTTATATATGGGTTGAATATATAACATACATTTTTGTATGTATTTGAGTGTTTTGTTTTTTTATCTGATGTCATAAATGTATAAATCAATTCATTAAAATACCTGTTATATTATTAGTGTATACAAATATGCAATCCGTTTAAATTTATACTAATTATTTGCAGCAAGTAATCACAACTTCTCTGATTCTGGATCTTTTTTTTCAGATTATGAATAATGAGTACTCGATTCTATGACTATTATACATTTTTTTTTTATAAATTTGAATTCACACTAATTTGTGGCTTTTACAGAAGCTATTGATAGTACAAAATAAGAAATGGCTAATACATTTCAAAGAATGATAATTCTTATTAGTATTAAAAGACATTTTTGGTGGTCTTATGTTCAGAATACACCCACATTTTTTAATTCAGTTTTTATTTGCTCAACCTTATATCATTCTGAACGCACATGACATTTTGAGACTGGCCCAAAAAGACACAGTTAAAGAATTATAAAGGTAAACAAAATTGCAGCTAGTCCATTACCATAATATTAATTCACATTTTTTTTATTAATTAGTTAATCTGGTTTATAAAGCTGGTCTGAATGATTTGTTCTTTATTCTCAAATTCAAATAGTTTATTCAGCAATTCACAAACTCCCTGATTCAGTTTCACTCAAAACTGACGTAAAATTTCCATGCGTTTCCTACAGAAATCTACATAATGACGAAAAGCCTCGAAAAGTTGCATGGAACATTTTTATTAAAATGTTGTGTTTTGTTTTTGTTTTTTAAAATCCCTGTCCACTGTAATAATACGTAAAACAATATAAATATTTTCTTTTTATCGTGGCAATATAATAGTAAGTGATAATAAGTGGTTTTAAAATAGATAAAATACATGAATTCATTATTGCTTTTAAGTTCATTAATGAAAACTTTGCATCTATTCTAGTTTTCTAGGTAAAGTTTAAGTTAAAATGCTTGAGCAATGTTGAATAAGCCCAGCCAGTTTCTGGTGAGAATGTGTTGTTGACTGAGTTTCAACCATGTGACACCCAGCAGGCCTCCATCAGTGTCACAGCATATCACTGACACTCTCATCCTCCCATTCAAACCATGAAAAACGTACATGCCATCAAAACTGAAGTCATGTCATGGGCCGCCCCGCATTAGTGACTGCTTGGATAGCGGAGGCTAATTGATTAATCACACTCATTGTAGTGAATAGCAGCAGTGTTCTCCAATTTGAATGCCGACTGCTCCAGGCCTAGCGGGACGTCATGAGACAGTGCCAACGCAGTGCTGTCCTCAGACTCAAACAAGCCGTGTCAGACACATATTGGCTCTATCTACATCCTGCTTTGTTTTAGTCTCAGACGGCACGTCCGTGGACCGTCTGGTTATAGGCAATGTTACCTATTCACCTCAGACCCCTGAAACCCTTGCTATAATGACAACATCACAACAGCAGTGATGAAATGATTTCAGTTGTCATGATAATGAATAACTCTTTAAGGTTTAAAAAACGCCAAATCCTGTGTCTGTTCCGTGTTGGCTTAAAAGAAAATGCTAATTTATTCTTTGCCACTAAGTGTCGCTTTTGGAGCGGTAAAAATAGGTTTCCCCGGTGACAAGTGTTGCCAAGAATTGGGCTACTTTAACACTGTTTCCTTGAGATGTTTTTCATTTCCATGGGTTAGAGCAACCCCAAAAATATTTGATATTTAGCCCCTAGAATGTGATTTTTAGGACCCCGCCAAAAATCTTGCATTTTACCACAACGGAATGCCAATTTTACAGTAAATTCCTCCTAAAAGCGACTGGACTAATTTTGCTGTGAAACTCTGACAAGCAACTGTACACAAAGCAGCACTGCACTCACAAACGCTGCTTTATCAGGCATTGCAGGCTTAATGAAATGAAAATGAGGTCAATCAATCACTGCAAATTAGCCTCACGCAATGGAGGGGTTTGGTAAACTGAATAGTTGAGTGAATAATTTGGGAGATAATACATTGATTAAGAGGATTAAAGGTGCTCTATGCGATGTTGCAGGATTTTAGCTCGATTTCATTTTTATCTCAAACCATATGCATCACCTCTTGATCATCTTGCTGTCTGCCTACTGAATACATTGGGGAAAAACCCGCTCTCGAAAGACAACACAGAGGCTGCAATACCAAAAGAAACACTATGGGCAACACAACAAAAACAAACTTTGGCCAAACAATCGGCAAGAAGAGCGTTAATGCGCGTTAAACCCCACCTCTTCTTCCCAATTGATTGGCCGAAGTTTGTTTGCACGCATTAAAATAAATTTATATGAGCTAGTAATTTCATGTCTGTGTTTTCAAGTATATCTATTGCCCCTATTCATGTCAACAGCAGTTGGTCTGTTGGCACAAAAGCCCAAGAATTACAAGATTTACGGTTTTTAGTAATCTCGTCAACAGAACTTTCTGAGCTGATTATCTTAAGCGATTATCTTAATGCCTCTGGAGTTGAAAAATAAGGAATAAAACCAAAACATCTACTATGACATAATAAATGTTATTCATATGTTGTCCAAATCTCCTTGAGAATTTCCTATAGGTATTTACAGAATAATGCTTTATTTCTCAATTCATGAGTAAAATAATGTGGTAAGCCTAGCTTGACAATACTAAGGCATATTGTTCTACATAGTAAACTGCATACCCCTTATTTTTTAGCTATTTGTTTTCTTCTTCATTAAAAAAACAACCAAATAACTACAACACTTGACCTTCTGCAATCTTCTGAAATAACATTTCAGTATAGTTGTGTATTTTACAAATCTGCAAGTAAATGTATATTTACCCCAGACTTACATTTACTCATAAATTGAAAACCTGATTATGAAAACCTATAGCAATGACACCGTGTGTTTAGGTTTAGGGGGTTTCCACATCTACCAGAAGGTGATAATGAGGCTATGCTAACCATGCGCATGCCCAGTAGTTTTTGCTGTATCTGTTGTAGCCTTAACCCATGTCAGTAAAACGTATTAAACTCTCTGCAGCCCTCACCAGCTTTGGAGCACTAATGGTGTTGGCTGATGGTGTTGACATTTACTGGAAAATTCCTTGGTTTTATTTGGTAGAATTATAAGACATAAATGGCCATGTGATATTAATATAGCAAGCAGAAAAAGTAAAATACACTTTGTGAGCCAAAACAAAGGATCATTTCACAAAACAACATGATGGACTATTATTTTCATGCAGGTATGAAAGGTCAAATTTCTGTTTGCAGCAAAATACCAATTAGCGCCTGAGCTTCACAAAGTTCATTCACAAGGCTAAGCAAAAACCTGCAGCTTGTCTTAGTATGTTTGAAATGGTAGTATGTTACCTGCAGTGCAGAGCCCAGCCAGCAGTGCTGATGAGACCAAGATGAGTCCTAATGGAGTCATTTTTACTGCCAATAACCTACACTGGAATGATATACATGGTGTTATTAAAACATCATCAAAACTATTGTATTCAATAACTTTTCTTTTGAAAGTCAGCTAATCTTTTCAAAGATCTGTCAATGTATGCTTTAAATATTACATTGGTACAGCACAAACAAAATCAAAATGCTTAAACAAAACAGTTTTACTTACTAAACAGAAATAAATTAAGGAAAACAATCTTACCCTAAACTGTAGTCACCCACTTTTTATTGCTCAACGTTTGAGGCAGCACACTATATAAAGCTTACACATACACCCAAGAGACTGAAAACAGCCAATAAGAAAGCAGGGGATGGTCTTGAGTGAGGGGAAGGGGTAGTAGTTCTGACCACAACAAATGCACAAGGATTTATGAGTAGACAAGCTATGAGGGAGATTGAAACTTGGACAAAGAATACCAAGCATGTGATCCTGCAAACAAGGGATCTAAGGTCCGTGCATGACACAGGGTGTGCAGAAATGATTATCTACAGATGCTCATAGAAAATTCAATGGAGAGCTGGGTTTTATTGTATTCTAAAATAGCCTAATCCTAATTTAGAACCCCACAGAATGGTCCTGGAGTGAGCAAGGGAGGTTTCAACCATGGCTCCACTGCAGACATGCTACAAAGACAAACAAGAAAACTGCTACTTGAAAACTGAAGTGAAACTGAACCACCGTGATTAATACACATCCAAAGTGAGCTGTTCTGCTGCTTGAATCCTAATGAAGTGAACTTTTGTTAGAAAGACAACAGCCTACAATCTCTGTCACTCAAAGAGTCATGTAAATCCCAAGGCGTTTATTTTAGCCGCACAGAAGGATTCGATTATGGTCCGTCTCACCAGCCATCGTAGTCCTGGTAACCATGGCCCCCGGCATGCCTGAGCTTTCATCCAATACGTCAGTCATAAGTGAAGATGAATAGGTCATGGTGTTTTTTAACTCATCAAGGGTTAAAAAGAGGAAAGTCCTCAAAACATCCAGGGTCTTGACAATAACAATTTCCAGTTAAAACTGTCACTGTGAAAATGAATGGGAAAAAAAAAAAAACAGAAGATCTTTTAATTGAGTTTTGGTCTGAGAAGTAATTGGACATCTAGTGTGGGGCTCGGCTTTATTCTTTGACATTTTTTCTCAGCAGGAGTTCCCTGTGCAGGGCTAAGAGTTTGGAAAGGGTGAAGCCAAATAAAAGTGGGTCTTCTGAGAATAGGCCAGAATTCACAGAATGCACAGGGGGCAACATCTTTGGACAGAGCTACTCTGAATTTTCTTTATCTAGATGTCAGCTTCAAAACTCAGACATGGCCAGATAATGCTCTGACACTAATCTGAATGTAGTCAGTAATATTATGAATATTTGCAGTGCCCATATCTGGACAATTAGTTAACACTTAACTCATGTAAATGTGGTCGCACTAGAAGAATTGCCAAGGTGTTTTGTTTCCCCGACCATCCAAAGACATGCGAGCAGGTCAAATGGTGACCCTAAATTGCTCTTATTAGCTGTATTTAATTGTTTGAATGTTTTTATATACTCTTAAATAGCCCAATTTTGTTTTATAACCCAATAGAACGGACCATGACATGGCACATAGGAAATTTCAACCTATGCAGCATGGCTTCTTTTTGTGCTATATGAAAAACCAATCTCATCATGAACATTAGTCATTTTTAATTTATACAGCTAAAACTTTAGCTTTAGCACACGTTAAGGTACAAATCTCACAATTTACAAAGCATTAACTACGCCTCAATAAACTCCTAATTTGAAGTAGTTGTTAAAGGCGAAATATGTAAGTTTTTCACTACTAGAGGTCGCATTTTCAAAACAATAACAGAGGCGAAGTTCTATGACGCAATGGCGGAGCGTGGAACACTGGGAGATGTCATTTTCACAAATCATGTTCACAGATGAAAATGTAACGCCTTATGTCTGTGTTTGAGTGTTTCATGTTTTTTTTTTGCTTTCGTTTTCAAGTCTGCCTGGTTTTCCTTATTTGGTCATGTTCCTGTCCTTGTTTAGATAATTAGTTACCTGATCCACCTGTGCTCCTCACCTGTCCTGATTTCTCCCTAATGTTTTCCTGTTTAAAAGCCCGTTCAGTTTGTCTTGTCTTTTGTCCGATTATTAACGTTGCTTTATGTTCGTGTAGTCTTCCTGTATTTTGTGAGTCAACTTGATTAAACTGCATTGAGAATTTACCTGTCCTGCCTTCGTCTGTCTGAATCTACACTGAACCGTTACAGAAAATCTCATTTATATCTGTTTAATCACCTAACCGCTTGTATATGACTATTACTTACACAATGAATAATATATATTTGCTTACCCGTCTATTAAAACACACGTGAGAGAGGAGTCTTTGTCCAGTCCAAGGTTTTCGCGAAGCTCCCTCCATTTCGTAAAAAGGCCATGCCGATATTAGCTCTTGTTTATTTGTTCCAATATCTTCTTGCTCTGAGCCTGCCATAGAGACCTATGACCTTTTTCCCTGCCCAGAAGCGGCCATGGAGGCCTCTGAACTGTTGTTTCACCCTGAGCCTGTCCCTGAATTCACAGAACTTTCACTGTGCGCTGAACCTGATCCTGGAGTTATCACCCTTTCACCTGAACCTACTCCGGCTGCTGGGACTATTCATCCTGACCCAGTTTCAGGTATGAGCTCGGCCGATGAGGCCAACACTGTGATGAAGCCTGTGTGTCCTCCTCTATTCAGTTCAGTTTCTTGATCCTCCTTGGGGGGCATCTTCGCTGTCTGTCTGGTTTCCTTGCTGCCCTCGTGTCTGAAAGCCGTGCTTAGGGGGAGGGTTCTGTAACGCCATTGGCGTTCCTTGTGTGTACATTTTCCCTGTCCATGCGTTCTGTGTTTGTTTACATACCTGTTCCCTCATGTTCCCTTATCCTTATTTGTAGCTCCTCCCTTTGCCAGCGTGTCATTCTCTGCCAGCTGTTTAGTCCAGATGTCTTGTGTCTTGTCTTTTATTAGTAATGGTATTTCATTCATGCTCTGTCTAGTGTTCGGTGTCTGTTGTTAAAGTTACGTTGCATGCATGTCCTAGTGTTTGTCTGCATTGGTCTCGCATCTTAATATACAGTCAGCAGGTTGTTAATGCAGAATAAAGCCCGGCAGGCTTATCGGCAGGCTATAGGCTTTTATATCTTAAACATACATTCTTGCCATTCAGGCTTGCAGCTCAGGACTACTTCAGGAAGTCACTCTCAAGCACTACAGTACGTAGTTACATTAGGAAATGCCAGCTAAAACTGTA
>JAUMHI010000046.1:16904055-16934208 GCA_032359435.1 Enteromius unitaeniatus | reverse complement strand
GGAGCTTTTAGGATGACAAATACACACTTCAGCTGTAAGCACAATTCAACAACACCACATTTGGATACAAATGTATTGCAAACATCTAACATGCTTTGTCTAAATGCAATTACATAAGAAATAAACATACAAAAATGCATGTATAGTAAACAAAACATAAGAAAAGCAAAAAGGCTGGGGATTCAGTCAAACAATGCAATCTTTCAACATCACATTTTAATCATTCCTCTCACTATTACAAAAGATTAATAATTAAGCATAATCTAATGGAATTCAAGCCCGAATGCCAAACAAATTTAAGTCAGAAAACAACACATCTTTCCTCAAGTAGCATGCTGTGATCACCTTGTCCATAGCACAAATGGTCAGACTTTAATTTGTCAACCAATTATTAATATTAAGGCAGTTGTTATGTTTAGGGATGGAATTGAATTAAGAGATCTAAAATGTGGTCATGCAGAATAAAGCATTACTGTGTGCTTTGTAAGTACTAAAAATAGCTAAATAAAAATAACTAAATGACATTCTGAAAAATCTTTTTACCTGTTAATTGGTCAGCCCCTCAGTTTTGCACTAAGGATAGAAAGCATGCAAGAAGGAAGGAACAAATAGGCGTTTAACAGGTTAAGTGCAGATTAAAACAGAAGGACAGTATAAAGGGAGGCAGATTGGTACACCAGGAAATTGTTCCGACAAAGCATATATGCTTGTTCTAATATAGATTTATAGATACACAATAAAGAATGGGGCATGGGAAGGAAATGTTTAAAGATCTAAATAGTTATGAGTACTAGAGGGTTTAACACCATTATCCTGAGAACCGGAGAACCTACGATGTGGATGATACCTTTAGGAATAGGAAAATGCAGCTGCACCCACTAATTCATGTCATGTGATAATCTCCTACTCCCAACCCCTAAATCAACATGCAAGAACATAGCAAGCCAATATTCCCCATGCAGAAATCCTGTGATTTTAAGACCTGCCACAGTGGTAAAAAACTAAGCATCTGGTTTGGATTTGCTCAAGTGTGTGGAGAAAAAACACATTCTCACTATTTACATAAGAATCTTGTGACACTTACAGTCTTGTGACAGCACTAAATTCAGTTACATTGCTGTATTAAGCAGATAAAAACATACAAAACATGCATAGTTTTGGTACGAGTGTCACCTCACCCACTGATTTCCATCAGTGAATTTCAATGACTGTTCCTTTCATTCATGATTATTGGATTTTTTAAAGATAGTATGCATGTTTTTATACAGTAGTTATATTCACTATATTCCAGAGAACAAGAGAAACCCAGTAACCCAAAAATACATTTACACTGCTCAAAAGTGAATCTAGATATTTAGATATATAAATATTTAGTCGTCTTTTCTTTTTTTTTAAAGTATCAATGTATCTTTGTCTCAGATGTTTTTCCTATTCCTTAGGACACATATAAACTAAATGCAGATTTTGCACAACAATTTAAAACATTGTTGAGATTTTCAACAGTAATTGCTCACCATTTAAGGGAAACTATTTTTCTTTTTAATGGAAGGTTGTTTTTTTTCTTCAGTATTCTTAAAAATGAATTAAGTTTTGCTAAGGGAATTTACATATCATTTATCATAGTAATTAATTTTGTGTTGGCAAAACCTTGCTCATTTACAATGACTTCAAAATCACAAAGCAGCATTGATGGGATGCCCTCATTGTGTCATTTACTGATGCCCCCACTGTCACCATGCAGCTACATTTGCATTTAAGTCTGGTTTCAGAATATTGATTTAAGGACATAGAAACTAAGAGGAAATTGTGGGCAAATGCACATTAAAACAGTCAATATCCAACAGTAATGATTAATATGTAGTATTCTTGTTTCTGTGACAGAATCCCATTGATGACTGTGCCCAGTTCTAGCAGGGAGCAGCATTCATTAAGATCCGTTCCAAACCATCCAAGGTCTTTGATGGGTAATTGTTGGGTTCCATCACAATCTACTAAAAACTATCCTACTGAGCCACTGGGATGTTCTAACTATTAAAATACATTTAACTACAGACACCTTACCAGTGAAAAACAAGGGGGATTTACTGCGGATCTCCTCCATTTTCTGAGCGAACAGAGCATTCATCTCACGCTGCAGTGTCCCTGCGGCCCGCTTTCGGTTCTCCATTCCTCGCGTTGGAAATATGGTGGGTAGATCAAGACTAGCCAGACTGTCACAGCTGCTAGAGTCGCTATCAGACAATCTTTTGATGTCATTTACAGGTCTAGTCTCGTTGCTGCCGTAGTTGAGTGGGGCAGGGCATTGCCGACAAAGGCTAGTTTGACTGTCTGGAATTGGAGGAGGTGGTCTGGATGGGGACTGAAAGAGTCGGCGTGGTACACTACATGAGCGATCGTTTCTGACAGCGGGGTCCTCAGTGAGGTTGAAGGGTTGTGCAGCCAGTGTTTGTCTGGCCTTTGCCCTCGATCTAGGTAAGGGTACAGGCTTGGGTAGAGCCTGAGGATCTGGTTTATGTTTTGAGTCAATTTGGGCCAAGGCTTGTGGTTTCAGAATGGGCTCTGGCTGAACTTGTCTGGAAAGTGTTGGAGACCTAGATGCCCTTTCAGGTCTGAGGGGGGCAGGTTTGTGCTGAGTAACCTTCCTTTCCAAGTCTGGACTCTCCTTGGTGCCAATTACACATTTTATGCAATTGGAAGTCATTCCAACCCGCCCAGAGCTGTTGATAGCAACACGGGCAAATACTCCTGACTTCTCATCCAATGGATCTAGGAGTCGCAACCTGTTGGCTCGCTTCAGTGGTTCACTCTTTGCTCCCCTGTTTTGATAAGGTGTAGCACGGGGCTTTGCAGAACAGAAAGCACTCTTACCTTTACTGTCGTCAGGGTGAAGCTGCCCGTTGGTGCCGTGACCCCATGATTTTGCAGATGCAGTATCTCCGTTGTGGTGGACAGGTGGCCCCTCTTCGGATTCCCGCTCCTCACTGGCGCCCTCCGAGCTGCAATCTTTTGTGTCAATGGAGATCTCAGGGAAGCCCCTCTTGACTTTGGGTTGGCCCTTGGTGGGGGCACTGGCCGTGCGGCGCAGGAGGTGAGCACCGAAGGCGCTCTTACGGTTGAGCAGAGCAGCAGCATGGCTGTCGAGAGATGCTTGCTTTGGGTTTCTGTGAAAGAGTCCTTTTATACCACTGACTGCTCGAACCTGCAATGGGACATCAGAAAAATCAGTAGACAAGATGAATCGAAAACAAATGGAATCATCTAAAGAAGATGTAGAACCTTAACTAGGTTAAATAGGCTTTCATTGACTCTTCTTCAAAATAATTACTAAAAAAACTACTCTGATATCTTGTGCCCAGCCTGGAAAACTATTTAAATAAATTCAAAGTTTCCCTTTAAAACCAACCTAGGCTCATTGGAAATATGTGTTTGTGGCAAGGTTTCTGCCACATCAATATTACACATTTTTTGTATGTTTCTCCAGGTACATAGTGCTACTTTAACTCTGATCCTGTCTTTATCAAAACTGTGGCCCTGTAAATCATGCTTTATGTGAAAAGGAAAAAAAAAACATTTACTGCTTAGTGTTTAGTGTACTGTACATAAAGGTATGTTTTTTTTAAGCATTTCTAAAATGTAGAGCCACATATTTTCAATGAGCCTGGGTGGTTTAAAACCATTAAATGAGCCTAGTCTGACAGGTGGAGGCAAGAACTGCTTTTCCAAAAAGCAGTGTAAGGCTATCATTTCTTCAACCTAAATTGACTGGAAAATGCAGTCAAGTTCAGTGTCCATCGATTCTTATTGAAAGATTTTCAGCATTGTATAAAGACAACTAAACTTTTTTTTCGCACCAGCTACATAATCAACATCATTTGAAAAGAACCCTATTATGATAATTTGCCAAGTAGTGTTTATCCACAAGTTAAGTTCTGTTCTAATCTAAAGCTGACTTAAAAAGTGTTACCATTAGAAATCAGTGACAATTCAATGACAATTTAAGTGACAAATGTTATCACAGATGTAGCAGAATTTGGAATCAACAGACAAAATGTGGGTTATTAACACAAACCTGTAAACACAAAGATGCAGACAATATTGGGAATTTGTGATGGCAGTGTTACTAACTATGAAATGGGAATAAAAGTCAAGTGAAAGGTGACAGGACATTTACGTCCAACCATCTCTGATAAAAAAAATGACTCTGGGTGATCTATTTTCATTGATGCTAAAACAACGTAGGTTGACTAACTTGTTTGGAATGGAAAGGCAAGGTATTTAAATGTGTTATATAATGTTAATAATTGAGTAATAAAATACAGTTTTCTTTTTCTCTGTGCAACACCCAGTGTCATTTCATGAACCATGTTCAAGTAGATCCATGTGAGACTTCAAAGTGCTGTCAGCCATCTGATCTAATATTGTGTCAAATACGTTCATGCATTTATTTGTCATTTTAAATGCATTTATGCTAATCTACACAATTACAGCAACAAGAAAAATATATTTCTTTGGCTTAGAAAAAGGATGTAAAAAAGTACCTTCTAAACTGCAGCTCTCATAGTAGACACTCATAATCATGGGTAGGAATAGAGAGGACGTAACACACTTCACAAACCAAGATAAACGCATCCCTCTCATGGACTCTACAGCTTGAGTGCTGTGTTACTGCAAACCAGCCAGCCAAAACCCTATCATGGCCCTTAAATGCCCTGAGTTAAGTGAAATAGGAGTGAACGCTGTCTCCTGCTATAGGGACATTGACACTGGATCTGCTTTAGGGGTCAATGAGAATGTAGCCAGGGAAGGAAGTCACAGTTATGTCACAACTCATTTTGTATGAGTTGGCATGGTGAAGGCTAGCAAATGAATCAGGACTTAACCGCTCAACCCGGGGGGGGGAGGTGTTAGGGGGATTTTGCAGGGAGCATGCAGGGTGCTGATTGGGTCTCACTACACCTGAGTTTTGAACGAGGATCCTAACAATTTCCTGCCTCTATAGACAGCTTTTGGACTAAGATGGGTGCACTGAAATCACAAACATAAGAGAAAGAGAAGTAAGAGAAAGAGGGAGAAGGGAAAAAACAGACAAACTACACAAATAACATTTGTTGTTGATGTTGAATGTTTAGGGCACAAATTATGGACAAAAGCATGACATAATTAAGCAGTGAGCATGTTTACAACATCATGTGGCACTTTGTAAGAACAGGGTCCAAACTGTACCATTTTTTATTGCATTAGTGGCAAAAAATAAAATAAAAAATTAGATAAAATAAAAAATAAAATCAACATAGTTTGAAAAATAGCTAGATACAGTTCTGTGACACTTTCTTAAACATGTTAAAAATGAATATTAGTAACAATTGCAATCATACATAAATGCCATATTTATTGGAGTGAATCTACAGTCATGTTGCCCATTTTGCAAAAGATTACATTTAATTGTTTCATTTGATAAATGTAATCATTTTATGCTAATGCTTTTAATTAATATTCATTGCTAAAACAGAAAAAAAACCACATTATTTAGGATTTTATTCAGACTTGTATCAAAACCAAATATAACATTTTGTAAAAAAAATATTATATAATAAATAATAATAATTATTAATTATTAATCATTATTTAAAAAAATAATATAATATTTATTTTGACCTCTGAAAGATAATATTTAACAAATAAAGCATTTGTCTATTTATTTATTAAAATGCAAACAAGAAAAATGGCTGGTTTCATATTTTATTTTGTACTATATTTTATATTATATTTTTGGAATGTGTAACAAATGACTACAAATATCAATCAGTCAATCAATCAACCAGTGTACTTAATAAAAATTAGTTGGCAAAATGATTTGGGATATCTTTAATATATTAAACAATTTCCAAGTGTAATTTTTTAGTAAACTACCATTTCGGCTAACTGTGTTAAGAGCCTACTGTAGAGTGTACAACAAGAAAAACATCATATTGTTACTGTAAGCCATGTCTTGCGTAGTGTCTACTGGCTAGAATAAAAATCTTAGGATTTTGAGACGTTTTTCGACTGTCTTTCAGCACATGACACATTATCTTTTTAACTTGCAGATTAACAATGCAGATACAGCTCTTTCCACACAATAGCACCAATACTTTATTTTGCCTGCAAACCACAAGAAGTGCTCACCTTACTGGTGATGTCATTTACTGCAACATGAACAAAGATGGAAGCTTCCTCCATGCCTTCCAAATACACATGTCGGTAACCTGACAATCAAATGCACATATATACATATTAAAGATGCACTAAAAATTGGAAAAAAAACATGCTTGATATATATCACAAATACTTTTTATTATATAAAGAGAAGTGTGATATGTAAACACAAGTTGGTACCGGGAATCATGCTGTTAAAGGCAATGGTCCTCTGGCCAATAAAATCTTGGCCAATTGGGTCATGGTCCCAAACCAGGAAGCGTATGAGAGCAATCTCTGGCATGTGAAGAGTGAAGACAAGTGTCTCCTCCCACATAGGATTGAATCCTGAGAGAGAACAATAGAGCAGGGTGAATCTAAATTAGGGGAATTTATGCAAATATCATGGAAAGGAGAAAGGATTGGAGATGTCAGAATGTTCGTATTCACCTGCCTTTTTCACTCCCAAAAAATTACCTACTTGACCTTCACAAACCAGGAAAATAGGCCACTTAACTGAAATTGCTTGCCTCAGAGTGACTGAACGACTTAAACCTGCCAGAGTACCTTTACACTCATATAATAATATTCTCTTGGACTTGTCTATTGTATTTTACAGCTAATCTTTAGTCATCAAAAGTTATAACATACAAGCTGACAGCTGATTGGTTTTAATATCCTGTACCCTAAAGCATCTGAGGTGCCTCAGGGCACTGTCCTTGGGCCAATACTGTTCTCTTTTCACCTGCTGTCATTATGAAATTGACCCATACAGAGTAAGCGGTTCCTCAAACATTTTCTCCAAAATTCTCTCCATTACTGCCACTTCATGTCTCAAAATGCACAGAAAACAAGCTAATTTCCAAACCTCTACTCACCCAGCCAATTTCTCAGGGTTATCTCTTTATGAAATTGCACCTACACATTCCTCAACTGATCACCCCTACTGAGTAAATCTAGCCATTTACTAGATTTACTAGCCACTTTTCAAAATAGATTATATTTTTCACTTAAAATTCAAATGTCACTTTGCTTTTTTAATCTTTAGTACCTCAATACCACAGTACATGCACCTGTGAGTTGCAAAGTAAGAAAATGCCTGCAAGAAAATAACTGCAAATGTAAATGTAAATCGAGTTCATGAATTATTGAATTGTTTAGTGGTCAGGAGATGCAGGTTGAGATTATATTTGGTGGAAGTATCATGCATAAATTTATCTCACCTCTTCCAAACAAACACACATAACAATGAACACTCCAAATAATGGTCTCACAGTTTAATGATATTTTAATGACCAATCCACCAACAATTACAGGTTAAATGGCAAGCTGTGTTGTTGTTTGTGAGTGTAATATAAAATCTGTCATGGGGTATTGCTCTCTCACCATTGTCATCAACCACCCTGGTTTGCTCTTTGCAGCAATCCACTGGTAGACCAATAATCTCCACTTCCACAAATGGGTCGATTATCTAAAGAAAAAAAACATGAAAAAAAGCGCTTTGAAATAATACAAAATCAAACTATGCAATTGTTGCTACAATACCTTTTTTAACATCTCAAGATAAAATTCCTAAAAGAAATATAATTTGTTGTTTTATTTCAAATACTCGTGTCCTCTGCACAGTAAGTATTTCTATAATGCTATTACTTTGAATGTATGATGAATTGTTATGGTGCATTGATTGTGTATTTTTCAGGAAGTTATTTTTGGCATCTAAATTTGTCCTATCAATATCAGTCATAATGAGAAAACTTCAAGGAATCAAATAAAAATTCAAATTTTATTTTATTTGTCACATTCTAATACATACACAGTAGGAATCTGATGCATATTTTATGTTTCACTTCAGTACTGTGTTCTAAAGAAACCTGACACTGAAAATAGCCTTTAAAACTAAAATAAAAGGCAGAATTATTCTGGTTTTGTGATTTGTGTTGCTCTCTTACACTAATAGATGTGTAAGACAGATATATGAAACTGTGGTGGAAATCAATCTTGTTGGCAGGCTGATCTGATCCACAGGCTCAATAAAATCCCATGAAGCAGGGTAAACCAACAGTGAGTGACAGCTTTAAAGATTATAATGGGAATGAAAATGTTCTACTATCACACTGCTCATTTTCTATGTACAATATGAACGCCAGTTTTGTTGTCGTCTCAATTTACCTCTCCTCTGTCACCCATCATGGAGTCCTTAGGCTTGGGTAATTGCTGGCCGCTGATAATCTTAAGAACCAATTGTTTTTTCAACAGCCCTGGTAAAGGATCCTCAACCACTGGATTAAAGGAACCTGCAAAACATAGGAAATGCAAAATTCTATACTTAAAATTCCATAATCATATCATAACATCGACAAAACTTTGCAAAATTCATAGTTTGCTTCACAAAAAAACTCACAGATTCACAAACATAGACTTATAAATTAATGTGAATTAATATTTAACTTTACTATATTACTTAACTTTATCTAAATTGCCTTTTCTTGTTCTTGTTTATTTCTTTGACAAAAAATATTTTTTCTTTATGTAAACATTGTTTTATAATGATTTTTTGGTGTTAAATTAATAATATAATTATTATATCTATAATATATATAACAATAATAATTATTATTATACAATAATATATAAAAAATATATTTAAAATGACAGTAACAACAGCTTACTTATGCATCATATGTTATATACAATGAAATACAACAACATCTGGGTAACAATTTACTTATGGCCTTTCTGTATAATGCAAATATTATAATCTTTGAAAGTTTGTCATGTGTTTTAGTGCATTATATTTTGTGAAATTGTAACAATAACATAGATAAGTATTATGTATTATAACTGTTGTTATTTTCATGGGATCATACAATGCATTATAAGGTGCATAAAAGGGCATAAGTAATGCATTAAAACTAATTTGACTAAATTATATATAGATGTTTTATATGTTAGCATAGTATAAAGCAGGGAGACACTAATACAGACAGAGGTACAACATCAGTGATCGAAAAAACAAATGTACTAGCAAATGTAGGAACTCACCTTCGCACATACAGGCGGGTTTCAGGATGTAACCACAGTTGCCGTTGCAATAAAACTTGGCTCTGTTAAGCTGCAGCACTCTGCCCTCTGTCTGGTAGTTCAAAGCCACTGTATAAAAACCATCAAAATTCAATGACTATTACGATTAATATTTACAAGCATATCTCTGGTGTTTGGGGCCATTTCGGCAATTGAAGTCATAACAAAAATGTACCCTTTTTATGATTAGTAAAAGTGTAAATCACTTTTATTAAAAAGTGATTACCCTTTTAATGATTAGTTCCTGTTAATCCAGTAGTGTCTTCCAAGAATTGAACCATTTTCATATTAAATTAAAATACTAGAGTGTGGCAGTGAGCAGCAGGTTCCCAGTATGTTTCAGACATACTGTTTATTCTTAATTTCTCCATTAAACATAAATATTTGTTTGTGGGTGGACTGGCATACCCAGATGGCAGCCGGCGTTCCAGAAGGGCTGTGGGTTGAAGTTGCTGGAGTCCACGCGGTAAGGGGAGGGATAGATACGCGAGAGCTGGCGCTGGTTGAATCGCATTAATTGCACCGGCTTCTGCTGCATTAACTGATGGGCCTTGGTCTCGCTCATTGATGACACCTGCCAACCGCTGCTGCCCGCTGCAGTGTAACAAACGCGTCAGATGGGAAAACATACACTGGCACATTTCAACTGATCAGAGCTGACCAGAGGGAGCCATATGAAGGATGAGTAGTAATAGAAAGTAAAAATAATGAAGAATCAGTTTATTCATTTGAAAAATATAAAGTGTACATAAAGAAACACTTTACAAATAAAAACAATAAACATGCCCACTATATATATTTTTTTCTTTAAAAACTCCTTGTTATTTTCCTCTTGAGTTATTGAGAAAATATTTTCCTATTTAATACTGTAAAGCTGCTTTGATACAGTCTTGTATAGATTGTACAGTCTTGACTTGACTTTACATTTTACATCAACTTCATAATTCTGAATCTCACAGGATGTATATTTTCTGTTTTTCTCACCTTGTGCCTCAAAGTCTGGTGTGCCCACAGATTTCGTGTATACCAGATCAGAAAGTGCTCTTGACAACTTCATTGTTTTTTTCTTTCTGTTAAAAATGGATTACAGTTACAGACATCGATGATAAAACATAAAATATCATGACTATTGATCTAAAGCCACACACCATAAGTGATCCTAACAGTACCTGCTGTGATGCACTGGTGCTTTAGATGCCCCACTCGAGCTCTCTTGATCCGTGTCTGTGTCCTCAAAACTGGAGGACTTCCTCAGTTTACTTGTCTTTTTCTACAGTGAACATTTGAGGTGATGCAGTGTTGATTAAGTCAACATGTCATGCCAGAGAGCTGTATACATGTTATTATTATTTCTATTAATCATTTATTCAGTATGAATAATTGATATAGGCAGAAGACAGATGTGTTTTTCAGTGTGTGCTGCATGTTGTTATGGGAGAAAACATTGTTTTGTTTTGTATGGGTCCATATGCGTAATAATATGTGCTGTATGTAAAACTACCTTGCGTTTGGAGAAGCTTCCCATAAAAGATCTACCCATACGTTTGTTGCCACCAGCGTTGGCCTCGTCTCCAGTGTCAGTGCTGTCTTCTGCTTTTCCCTGTATTCAAAAAAGATGCACTTCAGTGAAAATATGGACAGGAATATATACATAAATATACCAAATATAATTGGAATAGAAACTGATAGTAAAAAATATAGTATTTTATTGTAGTATTCAGTTTCAGATTCAGGCTTTTGTAATACAGACTCAAGTGGAGGAGTGAGTAAAAAAAAAGCAAAAATATGCAATTTGTTGCAGTTGATATTTATATGGCTGAAAGAGTAAGGCGAAATTCTAATAGAATGGAATCTAAAACAATGACAGCTTTATGGGCTGTACAGCAGATACTTAAAATAAATACATAAATATCAGTTGTCACTCTATATCTACTAATAACATGTCTTAGAAAGATAAAAAAAAAGTATATATATATATATATATATATATATATACAGTATGACACAAGGCATGTTTTGTTATATCAAATATAAGATAAATTTATTTTTAATTTTATTTTTAATTTTGTAACATTTTTAACAACAGACTTATTATTTGACACAACAATCACTAGGTGGCGACAGCAACCTATTCATTCAAAATCTAGAGTACATGGGATTTATCAAGGAAAGCAGGATTTTTCTTGCAGGTACAATGATTAGCTATAATATTTTTAGTTTTAAGGGTACATGAAAGAGACTGTTTAATTCGAGGTGTCAAGGAGAGGGTGGACTTCAGGGGGAAAATGCTATAAATGTATAGCATATGGCCAATTTAAGCATGTTTGCATGTATCTCTAAGGGCCGTCAAGGACGGTGGTGGGGCACCTGCTTAAAAAAAACCCCTCTGTGTGCAATCCCGTGTCTTATTTGGATAAGCCTCGAGTCAGTCCTTAAATAACCACACAGCACACATCTGTACAAGGACAAAACTAAGTTAATTAGAGTACTTGCTGAAGATTTTAAACGACTGAAATGTAAGAGAAGAGGTAAGACTATTATTTAGGTTATGATGATTTTCTATCTGTCTATTTAAATAAAATGTATATAAAATAGTATTAATTCATCTACAATACATTGATGTAAATGCATTAACATAGAAACTAGATTACTGTGAAAGCAAAGGTGAATGTGGTACTTTTGTCTGTAAATGTGGTAACATTTCCTCTCCTGGAAAAGAAGGAGTGACATGTATGGTGAAGTACAGCATATTAACCTTCAGTGGTGATTTGTCATGTTTTCCAGACGGTGGTAGGGCTGCCATGGTAAAACTGTCCGGATCTTCCCGGTCACGAATCTTCGACTCCTTCATGAGGTTATCTAATTTCTTTTTTGCAACATTTTCCGCCTGCTTCCTGTTCATAGACGTCTGGAAATGGAGAGGGAGAGAGAAGTGAATTCGAATGGACTTAAAATTAGCATTGTAACAGCATTCGCAGGGAATAAGAAGGTCAAAAGCATTCATCAAAATGAAGTCAACTGAAGTCTTGACTTAATTTTACACGCTCAGAAAAATTCATGACAAATATTCACTTGCCAAAATGCCATCTTATATTTTTACGTTAAGGCACTTAAGAGAGAGGAGCTTTCATTCAAAATGCATGAGTCTTTGAGGTTTCACTGAGAGCCTTTTGCATAAAGTACAATTGAAAAATTCTGCTAAAAGAACATGACAGATGTAGAACGACCTGAAGAATTGAAGATTAGCGTGAATCTCTTTAAACTTTCAATAATTTGACCAGGTAATATTTCAGCCTCAAATGAAAATAAAATAAAAAACGAATGTCGAACGAATTTTTTACATTTCTTAATGTAAAAAATTATTTCACATTAAGAAAATGAAAACTTACTTTAATATACCATTAAAGGTATTGCATTTGCAACATTATTTTCATGAGAATTAATCATATTAAATCTCTCCTTCACCAGCTTACTACTCTTACTTTTTTCTTCTATTCTGTATCATGGATTGTCTACTGCTTTTGCCCAAATGTGCAGTATATAACAGAGCAAACTGCATGTGGTAGTCAATCCCATAATGCAATGCACTTGATTTCACCAGTAACACTAGTAAATATTGACTATGACTTTTCCATCAATTAATTCTAAATTTGCTGCATATTAATAGTTAGTAATGTAGTTGTTAAGTTTAGGTTTGGGTTGGATTAGGGATGTAGAATAAGGCATCAATATATGCTTACTTATCACCAATAAATGGGAAATATTCTAGTAATATGCATGCTAATAAGCAACTAAAAGGTATAACCATACAATAAAGTGTTACCATTTCATCTTCTACATTCAAAATAAAATTATAAATAATAAAAATGCACCACAACATTTAACAATACTTACATCTCCATTCATCAGCTTACAGTCATCCTCCATCTCATCAGCGCTGTCTTCATCAGACACGTCCCCCTCCTCTGCATTCTCATCTATATTTGGGGGCAGTTTTTTACCCTATGAGCAAACATACAGAAAACATGTCAATACAAGATTTGTTAGTTGTGTTTTCAAATTATATCTAACACTAGTTCAGTGTATACGCTTTCTATATCTTTGCAAAGCAACTAAGTTAGTAGTAGCCGAGTGTACTAGTCTGCGCTCTATGCTTGCGCATCTGTGGCGTCTGCCATTGCTAAGCAACGGATAAATGGGGAATGATGTTTCAGCAAAGGATAAATGGATTTCCAGCACTAAAGATCCCTTGCAGCAGCTCTGCTACTAAATTAATTTTTAAAAATGTCTGTCCTTGTACAACTATGATCAGCTGTTTCTCCATCTCGGCTGAGCTTTTAGTGTTGTTACGGGAAAGGATGAAGCTGAAGCTTGGTTGGTTCTTGTCACATGACCCCTAGTACACTTGCTGTTCTGAAAAGTTTTTTTTTTTTTATTTAATTTTCTACCCTTGTTTTATTAACGTCTACACCTATCCCAGCCTTAAACCTATCCTTTACAATAATGAAATACTAATTATTCAGGTCTCACTGGAAGAAGGGATGTTAATATCTCAATGTGACTTCCTGGTTAAATACAGGAATAATAATTGTTGTATAGTGTGACGCTGCATTTATGTGTGCATGCATTTGACCATTAAAAAAAAAAGAAAAAAAATGTAAAAAAGTGTGGGCCCTCCAGGATCTAGTTTGGAGACCCCTGCTTTTTGATCAATACAAATGATAATGCAAAATGATTTTCGTAGAATAGGAAATATGCTGTCTCTTGCATCACATACATTATCAGTATTATGTATGTGGTCTTGAAGATGTTCGTTTTTTTCTCTCTTATTTGGACTCGGTCTTGACTTGGACTCAACTTTTGGTCTTGACTCGCACTCAATTAGTCTGGTCTTGGACTTGTCTTGGACTCGACAAAGCTGGACTTGACTACAGCTCTGGTGCTTTATACAGTAAGTACTAATAAATAGAAAATACAGTAATAATATGCATTTTTGTTTTCTTTCTTTTGTAGAAACTATATAGTATATACTATAATATGATGACATAAACAAACATTAGGTCACACTTTATTTTAAGGTCTAGTTGTTTCTATAAACAAACCACTGACTATGACTTTTGTCTCAATAAACGTCTAATATGTTGCTTATTAATTAGTTTCTTTTAAGTTTAAGGGTATTGGGTTGGATTAGGAATGTAGTATATGGTCATGCATAATATTTGCTTTCTAGGTAATAATACACAGCCAATATGTTAATGATAGGCAGGCTGATTAACAACTATTAAATAGAAGAGTTAGGAATAGTAAGAACTCTTCCTACACTAAAGTGTTACCAAATACTTGGGATTCCAATGTAAAAAATTATTCATATAGAAACTGAAAAGTTTTGGGTGACAAATCCCAAATGCTTTTAGCAATCGATTCTCATCTCACTGTATTCTCAGTATTGCAATTATTATTGTAACAAGTTTTATTCTGTAATCTGTTTTTAACTATACTGTCATGTCAAAACAACAGTTTCAAGAAAATCTTGCTGAGCAAGCCAGTTTTTTGTATAAATGTATTTATAGCTCCTACCTGAATAAGAACATGTCTGGTCTGCTGGCATACAGACATTTGAAGGAAACACTATCGTCCCCTTGAGTACTGAGTTTTCTTTTCGTAAAAATGCTCAATGCATCTGTGTCTGCATTTTTATACTTGAATAGGGAATATTCCTGGACCCTAGGGTCTTCTAGCACTAACAGCATCTTACAAGACAATTACAACCAAGGGGACCCATCACCACTTAAAACCGCTTTATCAGTAAAGGCTATGATTAACCGGCACAGAACAGCACTCTGATGTACTGACTGCAGAAGTACAGCACTGACATTGACAGGGACATTAACAGAAAGAGGCCAGCGATAGATGACAGAAATGGGTTAATCAATAGCGGTTAATCAATCAAAAAATGTATAACCTCAATAAGTAATTCATTTTAGCATGTGCTGTTGTTTTCTACTATTATCGCTTTGACGTCGCATTGGCAGACGGTGGAAAATAAATGTCTAAGCAGGTTTGAGTCATTAAATTTAAAACATTTCAAAAAAGTCTTCAGAACCTGTGCCTGCCTCAATAGTAACAAAGCAACGCTTCAGGCAAAATCAGTGACTGAGCTGCAATGGAAGTGTTTTTTCAAACACACTGTCTGTTCTTTGGACTCCCGGTAGCCACGTGCCGAGCAATTTGTCAATACCACCGGCTGGCCCAGTTTGCAGTTCAGGATTCACTCTCTGGTGGGAATGCCAGTCTGTCTTCCAATTATAGCGCCAACTCGCTTGCCGAGCTGCTCCATCTACGGCCCAATTTTCAACCCTCACACTTTATTAAAAGCACAGGAGAGGGCTGCACTACAGCAAATAGATTTTATATCATTAAGACTGTACTATTTTGCTGCTCTAAAAGGTTTTCTGATAGAAAAAGACCAGCCACTGTACAAAAAAAGGGCAAAAACCTAAATGCAATGGTACTAAAATATCTATAGTTGTGCATTCATTATTGTATTATTACTAAAATATTGGCGAATCGTAATAAATTTGTAATTTTGTCATTTTAATTCAATTACATCATGCAAGCTGATTTACATCATTAATACCTCTGATGATCAACTAAAAAAAGACACCAGACTTGTTCCATAGTGCTGATGAAAAAAGGTTAAGATGGTTACCTTGATGAGTATTTTGCCTTTTAGGGCTTCAGGTGAAGGCATTAGTCCAGATGGGTCGGCAGGGATGGAAGACACATCCAGTTTATCACCCAACACTTCAGTCAGATACTGAGCCATCTTCTTCTGCTGAGGGACGCTGCAGTGATTCTCAATAGACAGAATCACTGGATACCTGAGGAAAGATTGTCCACAAGACACATTTACAGATCTACCGCAATAGCGAGTCAGCTTCCAATTAAAAAGAGGTCAAAGTGTCTCATTCAGAACTATTCAGGGCATATTATTCTGTCAAATATAAATAGAATAATTTTCCTGTCTGAGGTGGACAAACAATAATTCTGAAGGTTAAGAAATAATTATTTTCTGTGATTTCAGCTCTTATTTCATACTCTATTTGTAGAAAGTACAGACTATTTTTGGTATGAGAAACCTCGAAACGTAATCCACAATTGAAAAACAGATTCGGATAATGACAGATACTGATGTAAATGTGCACTTTTGCTAACATTGCGGTTCATACCTAAACAAGCTCAAGTGGCAAGCCAAATAGACACATGATAGACATATGTGTGAGATATTGTCTAAAAATAGCTTATTTTTTTCTGCGACCCTCAAGAACCCTTGACAGCAAGCAGCTTTATTGGATTATCACCTTAAGCAGCAACAACACCTTAAAGTAATACTGATGGAGGAAACATGCTGTCAGTGTGAAATGTTCATGTGGACACACACATTCACACACTCCTGGACCTCCACTGCTCAATAGAGCTGTGGTGAGACTCAGAGAATGGGATATTACAAACACAATGTGACTGTGGGCTAGAATTAACTGTCCTTTGCTGGCAGTGGTAAGACACATAAACCTTCCAGACTGAAACCTAAAGGAAAGTTAGACAGACTGCAGAGAAATTGTTTTCTTTAGAAGACTCCTCAAAGACTCCTCTTTCAAAGAATAATCTAAACTTGCACCACTGTGATATATCATCTAGGAAGTATTATATATCATTTTTGATTTTCTGCAATATCAAAATATCCTAAGCCAAAGATCAATGTGAAAATGAAATGAAAGCATGGCGGTCATACATCAATTACTTTCTGATGCAGCAGAAGTCTCTTACTGTGTTTTGATGAATGCATATTTGTTGATGGTTTCGATAACATCTTTAAAGAGGATTTTGGAAGTCAAGGTGTAGCCATGATGTACAATTGGTTCTCCATCCTGTCCGTCCCAGCAGTCCACTGAAGGATGATGATAAAAAAGGTTATTTTTAGTGTATAAAATGCATTTTTAATTAAGAATTTTATTTTTTCCATTGTATTTCTAAACAAAACTAAATCATATTTGAGAAAAAATAAATAAATAAATAAAAACATTGATTCTCAATCATTTGCACTGCAATATATACATCTACTTTCTCTATAGGCAAAAGCATTAATAGACCCTGGAAAATTAGGCCAATCTCACCTTCCACACATCTGCAGCCGGCCTGCAGTACCCAGGCGTACATATCCACACGTGACTGGGACATAAGCTGGTCGCCCATAAGGTAGGTGTTGTGGGAGGAAGCAATGAAGTAGTTACTGAGAGGCTGCGTCATGTCTTGGTTCACCTCGTAATGCTCAGGGTTGAAGATGTCCCCAGCAGGACTGCGCATGTAATTCGTAAAACCTGTGCGGTACAGTGAGAGGTGACTGTGAATTCCAGTTTTAGCTTGATTTTCATCACCAGTAACAAAATTCAGTGTGGTTCATAAAAATTGCCAGTGGCAATGCAAATTTTTCAGTGTCAGTTGTTGTTGTTGACATGGTGGTAAAATAAAACTTGACAATAAGATGCGCATACATTCTAAAACAATTGCACAAAAAAATGATGCACATATTTGAGTAGGATAAACTTTTTATCCAATAAGAGAAAAAAATGCACAAACTTCAATGGAAACTATTGTTTTTACATTTCTCAGAAGCTGAAGTCATCACAGTTGGTTAAAGTTATATAGTGGTGAATGTAAATTGCAACAGCTTTGTGTTTTCATTTGCTCTAACTGCAAAATAAATAAAAAAATAAAAAAATCCATGATCCATGTTACAACATAGAGAAAAATATAAAATTTGTCAGAAACACTCACACAGAGTTAATCGGTTTTCTGTAACTCAATGCTTAAGCAATAAAACACAACATGTAGTGTAATAAATGTACATTAATGTTTGTAAAAATGAAGATATTAAAACTTTGCATGGACATTGCATGGATTTCTACTGACAGTAAATGTGATCGCACCATGTGAAGTCCCTGGACCTCTTATAAAGGAAATTTTCAGCGAATACATTGTAGAGGTAACACTTTATTTGAATAGTCCACTTCAGACATTCTACTAAGTAACTTTGCAGACACATGTCATTAGGATTCTAGTAGACTGATTTTCTAGTAGAAATATCTTCTATTTTGATGGGTCCACAACATGCAGTACAACATACCAGAAACATCAGAAACGCTGCAAGTATATGTCAACCTACTCTACTAACCCTAAACCTACCCTAACAGTCTACTCTGATAGTTAGTAGACATATAGTTGTGAATTAGAGTGAATTAGTTGTGAAATATGAGAACTGTAGTTACGAAGTTACTTAAAAGTTAGCAGAATGTCAAAATAAAGCCTAACCATTTTATAAATAAGAAGTGCCTACCGTCAATACCCAGGACACCCAATGTCTGGTTTTCAGGACAAGGCTCAAACTTGGCCACAATTTCGACGCAGTGCTCCTTTGAGACATTTGTCATCTGATAAACACAAACAAACAGTAAAGAAAGATGAACAGGTGAACAATTAAACCCTTACAAGCATTCAAAAAAGCTACTATACAGCCATCTAATTATATCAAAGCTACATTTTTATTCATATTACATATGAAATATGTGATAAATAAGACCACAGGGAGCCATGCTCACACAGCTAGCCCATCTCCGCTCTGGAGTCCGATTGTGACGCCCGACAGCTGCCGTTTAAATGGACTGATTAGTCAATGAGATTCCTATCCACGCCAATCAGTGTAAGATCTTTCCTCCAGCTAATGCAGCGGGGGGCGGCGGGACCCTGCCAGCTGCGGATACTGAATCGCCAGTACATCAACACTCTCGTTGATGATGAGCTGCTCCTGGAACTTAAATGGATTGCTCTCAGCTTTGTTTTTCTCAGTCCATTAAGAAACTAACGATGCCGTTTCATGAGGGCCACTTTTTTTTTGCTAGTAACTACTGGAGACAAATGTGACTGAAGTGTTATCATGAAGAAAAGGTGACACCATTTGCTTGAAATGCTTATATTCTAATTCTATATAGTTCGTGATGGGCTTTTTGCGTTTTTAATTTCAATTCGACAGCATGCTAGTGCTTTACATTGCTGAATTTCAACTTGTAATGAGATTTTAATGACCGCCTGAAACATAGCAGCGTTCTATCAACCACTTTCTTGAAACACCACTTGAATCAAACATCATGTGGATTTGTGATTTGCCAGTCAAAAGTAATATGAAAATGTACCACTAGAGGTGATTTTGCAAATGAGGCTACATAGGTTAATGAACAGCAGGATAACATTCACACTTGTTAACATATCAATTCACTCGAGACGACTGTAAGTTCATTGCAATTTCATTTTAAATCACAAATTAGTTGCCAGAGGCATTTTTCAAAATATGTGCATATAATTGTAATAAATGATAACATACAATAATTTCCTAGTTGTTTTTATAAATAATTTATAAAGCTGAAATGTTAATAGCTAGTTGATGCATAACATTTCCACAGCATTTTTATCACCTCCTCACCTTCACTGATGTGCTGTACATTTTTATTAAAAACAAAACATTTTCCATGGTCCTCAATGTCGGCAAATATGAAGGAGCTGAAAAAAGTACTCACGCTTAATGTGTGGTCAGCTGTCTTCTCATTAATTTTTTAACCAATAATAATCACTTGATTCCTCAGTTGACAATATGTGATGCACACTATTTCGCAAATTTCCAAATGTATTCCAAAAAGAGCTTTACACGCCTTGTGTCTAAAAAAATTATGTGTAAACAAGTTCACTCATTTATGAAATTCTTAAACACTGCAAGTTAATATTTAATCTTTCAGTGTGAATGACCTGTTAATGTAGTTTTTGTGTTTCAGGCGACTAATAAAAATTCAAATAAAGCTTAAGCTGCCGCCTTTAGCTGTTCTTCAAAACCATGAAAGAGGAGATCTGAGAGTGTGTGAGGAAAAGTCTTTCCAAAACGCTGGGGAAAGGGCCTATGAAAGGACACATATTTTCATCAAGTTTATCAAATTATACGCCTGAGTTAAAAAGGAGGACATGAAAACAACACACGCACCAGATGCTTCACGATATCTGCTGCCTATTTACCATACAGTAGATTTTGCCCACAAAGCACACCTCACCTTTTGTTCAGTCTCGAAGAAGCGTTTGAGGTCATCTGTGTCCAGGTGGTCTTTATGGTTGCTGTAGGTGAGCATCAGCAGGTACAGATCACGCCGCGTCGACATCATCTTATAGAAAGAGCAGAACTCCTCAAATCCCAAAGTGCCCTGGTTGTCATCAGTGTCTGCCTCCTAAAGACCAGTGATGGAGAAACAATGAGAGATCAATGACATGGAAAACTCCAAAGGGTGTTATTATGTCCTTATATTATATTAATACATAAATAAAAATAACATAAAACATTAAGGAGAAGCAAATATTTTGCCTTTCCATGAAAGTCATTAATGGGTTGATGTAGTAGTATTTTAATATAGCTAGTTTTATTTGGTCATAAAACACTTCAATTGAGGCAGACAATAAAAAGGCTTTTCTGGAACACAAAACAAGTTTAGAACAATGTCAATGAACTCAGTTCAGTTTAACAGAATTTCCAAGCTGTACTTGTCCATAAAAAAGCTTAAAAAGTCCAAGAGCTAGCAATTACAATCAATCTATCAATTCATACACAAAAGAGGAAACATCACTATAAAGGTCCTTTTTGTAGTTTGACTGTGAGAATCTCTTTCGGACAGCAAGCCAAACATGCTATTCTATTTTGCATCATGAGGAAGTGTGAACTCGTGAAATAATAAAGTGCGACTAAAACCTGACTTTGACTCATTGTGTTTTGTGTTTTTTTTATAAAGATGTTTCATGCAGATGAACTGTTATCACTTTCAGCACATATTCTTATACTACACAATGCATAATACATATTTTGCACATATATACCATTGCTTTCTAAAAGATATTCTTTCTCAAAAAAAAATAAAACAAATAAAAATCCTAAAGCTCAACAGGTTTATGTACTGTAACAATTTTAGTTAAAACAGATTTTTTTTGTTCAACTTCTGTAAAACAATAATGCACAACTACGGGTAGATTTGCTTGCTAAAGCTGGATTTCAGTCACTGATCACTGGTTATGATGGAAGATAAACCAGCAGCTCTTCAATCAACTGCAGAAATGGCTCATTCAACAGCAGAAACTCACTGTCACAATTAAACCCCCGCCACGCTGAGAAGTCAAACCCTAGAAAACAACAGTGCCTCCACATCTCCTGCAGCTCTCCGCCCATAAGAGCCCAAAAGTGTTTTCTCAGCTCAGTGAATCCCGGGCTCAGACGCCGGCACTGATCCGAAGAGCTGCTGAGTCAAACACACACATAAAGGCTTGTGGTGAGCCGAGGTGTGGAGGATGTAATAAACCCGGAGCTAAGCGCCTGAGAATTGCTGCTTTATGGAGAGAAGCGTGAAAACAGGTCACAAACACTGAAGCTGCTCAGAAGAGCTCCCTCCGAGGAGCTGACATCACTTCCTCTGAGAGTATATCAGACTGAGGTATCTAAACTAAGCTCTTTTTAAATGTTATTCAGTTCAACCAATGTATTATTATTTAAACTGTATTTGCACAATTAATAATTTTTAATTAGTAAGGGTGAAGAAAAATGTATAAAATCCCAGAACACAGTGTGCCGAGAATCACACAGGTTGTTTGTGAGGTTAAGCCAGAGAAATCAGGGCCAAAGACTTCAGGTGAAAAACACACTCAACATCACACTCTGTTGTTGGATAGCAGGGCCAGATTGCCCCCCTGTGGTTTACTGTGTCTTACACTAAAGGCCATCTGTGTCCATTTACAGCAGATGGGGTGGACGCTGATGAAGTGTGAAGCTTAGCGACCTGCAAACAGCTGATGTGAGGTCTCAACCACATACTCACATACAGTAATCCAGACGGACTGGAAAAATGGAGCAGAGTGGAGCCACACACACCATAAGAAGGCCATGGTGTGGCCCAGAAAAAAAAATCTTTCTGCAAAGACCTTCAATGACTTGGTCAGACAGTAGTTTATTCATATTTGAAGTAGCATAATTGTAGATGATGAAGGACAACTGTCTCATGCACATGCATGCAAACAAACTAGGCTTTTTCAAAATGCTAAGCTCGAATCTGATTTACAGGTGCTAGGACAGGTTGGTTGTAAAAAGTAAACTGGTTGGTCACCTTACATGTCAGTCATAATAAACAGGCTTCCTGTAAAAGTGGGCCGTTTTTGACCGGAATAAACTATAATGTGACCAAACTAAGAAAAGGCACAACATACACTGATGGTTTAAGTATGTATACAATAAAGACGCTCATTAAGTATTCAGTCTTCAAACTGTTTGTGGTAACTTTCCAGATGTTTTACGTTTAACAGCTGATTTGGCTGAAGTGGCTATTATTAACCAATACCAACATTCCTTAAAGCGAGAAGCAGATCATAATGGCTCACCTTAAACATCTGCTTGACTTTCTGTCTGGGCAGGTTGACATTGAGCTTGTGCAGGAGCTGCAGCACTTCACTGATGCTCAGGCAGCCGTCTCCATTCTTATCAGCCTCTGTGAATGTCTGCTTCAGCCATTTGATGGGTAGAGTTAAGGGTCTGAGAGAACACAATGATAAAACACCTGCACTAACATCAAACACGTGAATAGATGCTGTGAAAACTGTGTAGCTTTTTAAGTAACAATCAATTTTTCCAAAAAGTAGTAGTTTAGCATGAATAGATACATTCACATTCCAATTTTCACCAATACTAATTAAAGTAGAAGTAGCGTGTAGTTTAGCAGTTTCAAAGTAGTTTCACTAACAGGGAATTAGGTGTGTGCAATATTTATTGTAAAATATTCCACTCTCTTTGTAGAAAACAAACAAAAACATGTCTTGAGAGTACAAAAGCATTTAATGTGTTATGAAGCTTATTAGAACAGAATTCAGTAAAATGAACCTATAATTCAAGAAAAGCAGAAAATATCCATGTATGTTTTTTTTATTTTTTAGATTTATTATATATATATAATATTGTTAAGTAACATCACTCCTGCAAAAAAATCAAAAGTGAATTATTTTTTGTCAATATCGAACACTCCTGCAGGGAATCGGACTCTGACAGTTCTCTTCTGACATGTTTCCTAATTTACTAGAATTCTGAGTAATAGTAAGACAGATTCTGGAATGGGAGCTTAGTTAGGAAGGATATTGGTCACGAGTGCGTTGTCGCTTGGCCAGACTGTCTTCATCGCTGATGCCAGCCATAAGGTACTTAAGGCCAGTAATCCAGGTGCGAGCTTCTTCCCCTGTACCTGACACCAGGTCAAGAGACTCCATGTGCTCGCCATAGTAGATGCTGAAGCAGCAGTTGGGATCAAAGCTACCGTCGGCATACCGCTGGAAGATCTCCGACTGCTTCCCCTCACACACCTCCCGAATAGAGTCGATTGAGACTGTAAGGAGAAAAAGAAAAAACACTGCAATTGGCACAGGGAAGTTAAAGAAGGAAATGGCATTTATGCTGTAATCCTGAGGTGTTTGTTAACATTCTACTTTCCTTCAAGTTGCAAAATTCTCAAGAAATAACATCACATCAACATCCCAATGCTACAAATATGTGTAATGAAGTCTCCCAAGAACAGATTATGTAAATGAGAAGAGCAGATGGCTACCTCAAATTAAACACTCTCTAAAACCAATGTAGACCATTTATTGCATCAATTTGTGCTCATTTAGACCTGTTTGCCAAGAGTATCCACATCTGAACAGTATGTTATAGTAGCACATTCCTCAGCAACAAGCAATTCAAATAACTAACACCCATTTTCCAGATGTATCAAGGAATCAAAATGGGATTTTAGACAAATAAATACAAAATATCTGTTAATTACTCTCTAGAATACTTGACTCTGATTGGTCAGTCATGGCTTTCTGCGTATTCCATTTAAATATTATTGTTTAATGATATACTATATAAATGGTCAACAATGCAGTTAAGAAAGAAAGATGCATTCAACAAACACATGAAGTAAGACCATATGGAGGCATTTTACAAATATATTTTTGATGTTGACAAGCTGAAGCTTTTAGAAAAGTAGCCAAAAGGTTACTAAAGGTTACAAAAGCAAAACATTTAGCATACACAAGCAGCGTACACGAGCAATTCATCTTTTTGTCTTTTATTCTGTTATGCAACTCTTTTTTAATTTCAAAAGGACAGCTTGATTGTGGTTTAATGCCTAAAACTTTTAGGTAAGTGAACCTTTATGTAAAGTTCCATGTGCAATTTCTTCTAGAATACATCTGCTGTAGGCTACTAAATAATGCAGATGGAGGTGGTGGCAAACACTCTTTAGATAATCTTATTGTTGCACACTGTCAACATATTTTGTATCATTTAGAGTCTCTATGAATCCTTAAAGACTCAAGGTTCTCTAATCAGTTTTTTGAGCACAAATCAACTGGTGCATATGTTTGCTCAATGAGGTGACTGCAATCTTTCCGGTTAAGACTGATGAATAATTGAGTCAACTTAAGAAGCTGATTAATTCCCTGGGCTGCAGTGGAATGTCGGGACTCTGAACTTTATCCCCCCCTCGCGAGACACAATGAGCGCTGTCATTTAGACATGAATCATCGGCTGCGCTACTGAAGTAACGTTCCCGTGAGGCGTGATGTCAATAACTCATGCGAGTCGAGGACACCCTCAGGAAATAGAAAAGGCAAGTGAGGCAGGTCAAGATGCAGGCTCTGTAATCTATTCCAGTCATATACATGACAGTTAGAGCCATCAAATTATATTTAAAGTATCAACTGCAACAGACATAAATATGAATGGCATGCAGAAGTATTCCTTCTTTGACAGAAAAACCACAAATTAAATTTATTCTTTTTTTTTCCAAGTCTTCAGTCTTTCTCAAATATTCAAATTCCCTATCTCACATGTGTTTGCTCTTGAGTTTCAGAGCACATACGTATACAAAATGTCTCAAACTATGCTCAGGTTAAAACATCTCTGCACTCATTGGTATTCTTAACAGCTCTTTTCAAATTTAAGTTCTTGACACTTAAATGAGACAAGATTGATACTGTATCATTGATGGACTCATCAGTGCTTTTTAGGACAGGGTTGTCTACACTCTTAAAGAAAAAGTGCTTAAAAGGTTCGTTACAGCAAAGCCATTAAGAACCATTTTTGGTTCCACAAAGAACCATTCAGTCAAAGGTTATTTTAAGAACCATCTTACCTTTTTATAATGTAAAGAACCTTCTTTCACCACAAATAACTTTTTGTAAAAAAGAAAGGTTTATTTAGATGTTAAAGGTTTCTATGGAACTATTTAGACAAAAAGGTTTTTCTGTGGAATTGTGAAGCACTTTTATTTTTAAGAGTGTACTCCTGGAGGGCCACTTTCCAGCAGAGTTTGGCTCCAGCCCAAAATTAAACAGCTGATCAAAGTTTTTGGGATCACTAGATCCTAGGCATCCCTTCCTGGCAGTGCTGGAGCTAAACTCTGCAAAAGGATGTCCCTTTGGAAGCAGGAATTGATACACGTCTTGCACTCTCAAAAATAAATCTGTGGTTCCATGGATAAACTTTAACATCGATGGAAACTTTCCATTGCACAAAAGCTTCGTGTTTTTTTTTTTAAGATTATTAAAACATAAATAATAACTTTTATTTCAAGCAGTTGTTCTCAAACCTGACCTGACAATTACTGTGATAACTCCCTTTTAAAATCTTTATTTTTAATAGTGTAGGAGATGACTAAGCTATAAAAGAACAACATCTGGGTAATGGAAGTTTCATCAGGGTCAGAATAAATCATCATCACCACCGATAGAAATGACAAATTAAAAACAACGCATTCAGGGCTGAGATGTATCCTTAAGAATGGCACTTACTTTTGGCTTTCTCGTTCTTCCTAGAGGGCCGCCAGCGGATGCAGGACTTGTGTTCGTCCAAGTAGAAAAAGCGCACCAGGCCTTTGGATCCTCCACGCAGTTTCACCATCTGAGTGCCCGTCTGCATGGAGCTCATGCATTTCTCCACTAACAGAACACAGACACAATCATTAGATTGCTGAATATCACACAAACTCCCCACACCAAATAATAAATAAAACATGATAAAGCTACATTTTTTTGTAAAACTTGTGCACCAATCCAACTTTTACTGAGAGTGCAAACACATTAAAGTTATTTTTATGTTTCCAGATGGCCAAGGTTAAGTTATCTGCTCCACAGAATATTTTTGGTCAACACCACTCAGGTATTTTTTCAGCATTTTTCTTTGCTCATGTGCATTACCCATCCATCAAAATATCTGAGATACTCCTGAATCAGCCCTGAGCTCAAAGCAGCCAGCAATCATTACTGTGACCTTTATGAACCTGATCGAAATTCAATATGTTTCATTTTCAAACGTCCCTCTTCCCTCATAACGCAAGTATTGTTTGGCAAGATTGAGTGTTTCTCTCTCCATGCTGTACTTATGACAGCAAATGCTCATAGGAAACAATCTAAACTAACTGGCACAATTACTCTTAAATTTCCTCTAAATGCTTCATTTCACAATTGACACGTGGTTGTAAAATGCTAAACCTGTCTATAATGTTTCAACACTGTGAGGAAAATTGCCATGACAATGAAATCAACTGAAATTACCAAGCAATGTTCCAATTTACCCTTATCAAAAAAGACTGTAGAAGGAGCATGGCAAGTGATGCTTTCATATAAACATGGCATTACCGTGGTACATGCCCAGAAACACACTGCTTTAAGTGTTATAACAGCACATGCACAAAACAAACAAAGAGGAACAAAGTCTCAGCAGAATTCCACCAAATTGCCTTTAGGAACAGAGATGACTGCAAGATTTTTGTTTTTCAATTATTCATGCAATTATGAACAGAAAGAGTGTGAAGTAACACTTAAGACAACAGTAGATCTGGCTTTGGTAAAGAAGTTTCTTCAGAGAACAGACCGCTGTTACATAAACAGCAAATGAGCAGAGAGACGATTATATAATAATCAGTGATGAGTTCACAATAGCGACTCATCGCTCTGCATCCGCTGTTTCCATCTCTTAGCATTAATGTGGTATTATTATTGGCAGAGCTCATCTGAGGTGGCTCTTTATTTGATAATTATGCCAGGAGCTTCGACAGACAGGATGTAATATAAGAAGATTTTAGCAGATCACTAAATCCAGGTTTGAGTGATTGGTGTATACGCTTATGTGTTATTCAAAATGATGGTACCCTGATTGCATGGCTAAAGTGCCTTGTTCAAGGCCAAGCGACGATGGAATAGTGATCCCAGGGTCATAAGTACTTGTAACTTCTAAAAATATACCATTTATTGTTTCAGTTAGAACCAAAGGGTTTTATAGCCTGGTCCTGGGAAGTTCTAGTTTTGTAGAACTATAATAGACACCTATACACCTATAAACAGAAGCTTGAAAATTATTCAACCTAAATATTAGCAAAAGCTATAAGGGTATATATTAACGTACTACACATTAGCATTAACATAATATTACTCAAAAAGTGAAAGTGTGTGCAATTCAACAATACTAAAATAATGGCATGTTGTTATTTGCATTAAAGTTAAGTATTTAATGTGTTAACTATAGCAACATTTCCAAATGCTTTAAAAAATGCTTTTTTTTTTTACATTGGCTTTGGCTTATTTCAGATGTTGAGCACTTTATTACAATTTGACAAAAGAAAAAGACACACCTTTCTGTTCTTTGCAATAGATAATTAATAATTCACAATAAAACCAAGAATCTGCCATTAGAGATTAACAGTACCCCCAAAAAGCAATACACTCAAATCTAACAGAAATTAGTTCTGTTATTCTCTTAGTAATGCTTAACATTTGGCAATAAAGTTAACATTTCTTTTAAGAATATAGAAATGGAACCTACAACCTTTGTGGCTGCTTTGCCAGTTAAACCTTTGACTAGAATACAACCAGGGTTAACAAAAGTTCTTTGATGCAGTGCCAGCTTAATGCGTCATAAATTCAGCAGTTTTTCCTTGATATGCTCGCAAGAGTAGTGGTCTTTTAAATTGATCAGATCCCTATTGCTGAATACACAGCAGGACGTTTAGAATCAATAGGGGTTAAGCCAAACCGCTTTTTGATTGCTTGAACAGTGGACGCCAAGAAAAGAATGCTTTACTGAATGTGTCCCATGTTGTGCAAAAGCAGTCTCCCATGTGGTACCTCATCAAAAACACTCCTCTAGTGGGGCTGAAATGGTTGCTATGGAAACCAGGTTCATGGTTATAAGGTTGGAGAAACCTGAATGGAAATTTAAAATCAAAACGACTAGTCGTGTTGCTCATTGACCAGCTTGAATACTCGCATAATCTAGTTGGCTCAAGAGCGTTGTTGGCAACCAGATGCTACAACTGTTATCAGTTAAGTCAACAACACCGAAGAGTCAAAAGAACCTTCAGTGATTGGTGGCATTTAAGCCTGTTTACCAGAGGTGATCCTCTAATGCTGCCATGTAGCAGGTCAAAGGGGCTCGTCTGCAGGATGTGTGCCAGACAGAAGCAAGGTAAACCTCTCACGCAACATCCATCAGGGAATTAAAGCTTAAAGGGTTTGCACCATATGTCAGCTCCTGTACAAACAGGTGCCTTTCCATCATGAGAAACTTCAAGAGAAATCAAGAGAAATCAGCCCTCTTGATGCATTGATGAAGCCGAATGTCACACCGGTACACTGTAAACTGAGTTTTAAAGAGCAAGTTAAAACATATATACTGAGTAAATATGTTATGACAGCGGTGTTATTCAGTTGCAATTTTTTATTGCCAGAGCACCTGTCAACTTTACAAGTATCTCAGTATATTTTATTTTATTATTTTTTTCTAGTGGAAGTGCTGGTTTATTGGGTGATAAAATGACCATATAGTAGGTCATTATACTGTATATCAAAACATCCTAGTCTGACAGTAGAACTTCTGATTTAGCAAGGAAACGCAGGTACAAATTTCAACCTATTATTACATATTGTAATTTTTTTATTAATAAATCAAAATAAATTGTGAACAAACTTCACAGCTAGCAATCTGCATGCATTTAATAACAACAATGATAAAAATACAGTTAATTACTTTGTTGTGTGTTTAACAGAAATAATTATGTAAGTTTTGAACAACACAAGAATGGCAGAAATATCAGTTTAAAAGATGCTTCTTGACTGATCAAATTTTGTCATTAATAGGTGATTTTAGAGGATTTTTTTTTGAAAATTTGTAATTTTGTTGTGTAATGTATGCCAACAGTATAGGTCTGTCCCAATACTAGGGGTTTAACATATTGTAGTTGATCCATGATGCATATTTTTAAGTCTTGCCAATTCAACATTTAAGCAATTTTGTACCATTTAAGTGCAAGAGTAGACCAAAGCACATTCAATTTGGTACCTTCACACTGTTTTCTGTGTGCGCAGAGAGTCGCATTTAGCAGAATTCAGTTCTCTTTCACATCTCCTTGTACTTAAATAGACCCCCCCCCCCATGCACAATGATCTCAGCCATTTTATCAAGTATTTTAATAAGCACAGTGGGTTATGTCTTAAATCAAGTAAATGTAAACAGAAAGAAATCTGATATATATCATTATATTTTACTGATCCAAAAAAATGACCCATAATTAAAATAATCAACCATAAGTTTTGTGATCTATTTAAACCCATCCAATACCCATATGTACAGACTTGGCCCCTTGGAAGCAAGTGCACGAGACAAGATTTAACACTAGCACTCCCAAAGAGGGATCATTTGATCCTATCCCCGTAGCTCTACCAGAGAGGGATCATCTGACCCGG
>JAUMHI010000046.1:16872616-16895718 GCA_032359435.1 Enteromius unitaeniatus | reverse complement strand
CATTGTAGGGTGGTTGTGTACACACACTCCCAACACACATTTCAGTCCAAACAGCTTAAAAAAGTGCATGTACCACCTTATGACCCGTTTAACGTATTTGAAGTATTAATCCATGTTTAATTAATCCATGTTTTCATTTGAAGTATTAATCCCTCACTGCTCACTACTAAACCACTTTAAAAGTGTTTAATTTGCTTTAAAGAAAGTTGTTATAAATACAGCATTTATAACTGGTCTAATATTGAATACTATGTTCTTATTTTTGTTTAATTAATGTGCTTACATTTAATATTAAGATAAATAACGATATGTTACATATCACGCCCATAGTTAAAATCATACCTGTATTGCATCATCAAACCTATCAGGTGAACAGACTAATAGATGTTTTATCAATATTCAAAAATTTCAAAATTTTTTTTTGAAGGCAGTGTAGGGTTTTAAAATGTTTGTTTTGCTTGTAACAGTGATTTTAAAAAGTGGATCAGTCATGCACATACAGACATCTGAAAATATAAAGCTACAGTACAGCTTAAGCAAACTACTGAACTGCTACTGGGTAGCTTTAGTGGACCAGTCTCTCATGGTGGGGCTTTGTATTCTTTCTGCAGAATCCCCTGTGTTAATGTCATGCTGCACTGGCTGCATCTGTCCAACATCCCTTTTAGCAACGTTGCTTTTAAATTCCAGCACAAGTTCCCGCAACATAATCCCAGATCCAAGTTCTCACAGTTTCTTTGCTAGATTTTCCTGTCCCTCAATAAGAAGAGATGTTTATTTCTGATGTGTATACAGGTACTTGATGTTAAACAGGGTGTCATTCAACATGTAAGGCATATTCAACACACAGATGTGGTGTGGTGTAGTGAAAAAGCCCAGGGCTGCTAGCCATGAGGCTCCATGTTTGATTCCACGAATAGGAAGCCATGAGGCTTCTTCTGCAAGACACTCAACTCTAGGATGCTCCAGGGGATTTTTCCCCCTACAAAAGTCTGTCATTCTATGGTGAAAGCCTGTGAAACAAATTCTCCTAACAAAAAGTAAATGTTTTGGTATGAATCTGACAGAGCTGAGAGGCTAGAGGAGTAGCCCAGATACCTCTACAGATTCAAGCTGGCATGTTGCTGAACAACATTAGCAAGGTGAACAGATGTGAAGGGGCCATTGTGACAGCAAGGCCAACCTCATAGATGCATGTTGGAATTATGTGCCAAGTGGAAAGTCCAGATTTGGGATACAGGGTTCTGCAGGAGTCTTGAAGGAATTAGTCTTTTGGAAGCTCTTCTTCAACTAATTGGGCATATGGTTGTCTAGTTAAACAATCAGAGTTTTTTGCCAACATATGCCATGGCTATTGCATGCCGCCTTCTCCCATTACTCTATTCTGAGTGCAAGATCCAACTGCACACATTGTATAAAATGAACGAGACTGAAGTGTGAAAAGGAGAAGAAAGCCCTCATCAGCGACCATCTGGCTTAGGTGGGTCTTGTGTTCTTCTCCAGAAATATTCACTCACCAGCAAGCTAATGGGGCATTTTGTCTGCTTCAGTCTCATCCCTTCAAGTCAACCTAGAAAGGTTGACTTGTGAAAGGATTACTTGTGAGCTTAGAAATGTGAGGTGTTTATATGATACAAATGGTTGTTCAATTCCCTTACAATGAGAAAAAGTCCTTGTGCATAAAAATATAAAACCAAAAGATAAGTCACACTTTATATTAGGTGGCCCTACTACTTTGTACTAAAATGATAAAAAACTATGAATTTATTTTCTACCTACATATTGTTCTAAACATTTTTTACATTTACTATTAATGGGTTTGAGGTATTGTTATGTTTAAATTAAGGGAAGGGAAAGGGTTAGGATTAAAAGGATTAGAGTTCTAGAAGTATGGTTGGGGTTAAGGGTTGGAGCTAAAGTGTAACTACGTAAATACAAATGTTAATTAAATGCAATGACAATTAGTCCTCCAAACATAGTAATTATATAGTATCAAATGATTACCTAGTAGTTAATGTCTAAAATTGTGTGACTAGAATCACATGCAGTATGCATTCTGTTATTGTTGTACCTCCAGAAAATGATGGGAAATTACTTTTATTTCTTGGCAAGCAACAGTACAAAAAAATCATCCAAACTATTCCTACCACATACTGCATAAATATTCTGGCATGCATCTCTAATCGGCACGTCCCCAATTCAAATAGTTACCGCTTATAAACAATCCTGAGTTTCCCACTGGTAATTATGACATTGTGGTTTATGAGGCATTCACCTCATAAATGTGATCATTCTGACTTGAAGTCAGCCTTATCTCTGAATGTTTTAGTGCAGTATTTCACAATCCTACTCCTGGGTCTGCCCGCGGCACAGCACAACCCTGCGTAACACACCTATTGCAACTTATGATCTCATTAGTAGAGTTTTTAATGACCTGAATGGGCCACGTCAGATTAGTAAAACATCTCAAATGAGCAGTGCTGAGATGTCCCCAGGAGCTGAACTTAGAAACACTATTCTATGTTACAGAATGGAGGACTTTTATTGGGCTACCTACTTTTTATTTTATTCTGACGCCAAAAGAAATTAACACAAGGTGTGGGCCAGGTTGGGATAAGAATTTCTGAATGTGTGGTTATATTCCTAATGTATAACCCAGGGGTGTCCAAACCTACTCCTGGAGGGTCACTGTCCTACAGAGTTTCCAGCCCAACTCCAACCAGCTCCACACTTGCCTAAAAAATTCTAGTGGGTTTGAAGAGCCTAGATAACTGGATCAGGTGGAATTAACTAGGGTTAGAGTTAAACTATGCAGGGCAATGGACCTCCAGGAGCAGAACTGGGCATTCAACATCAAACATCAAAGTTGCACACTGCTCTAAAATCTCGCAAGCAATTACATAGCTAAACAACCAACTGCATAGCAGAGTGACTTATTTATATATAAATAACTTTTATTTTTATTGCATTGTAATGAATCACTTTGGTCACTTTATTTTGAAATGTTTACTTTAAATTAAAAAAAAATGCCAGTCCTTTAACAGCCTATCAAATTGCTTTAGATTTAGAATATACTGTACTGCAAGTCTACTTTAAGCTGCATTTATGATTATTATGGTTTTCTGTTATATTTCTGTCCTTTGATTTGACGTTATGACAGTGAACTATGTTATGGATGAAGCTGAATGAAGATTCGTCTTAAATATAAATATATTCATGCTCCAAAGAAAGAAAAATAGCTAAGCATAACAACATTATTCTTTTAGGGAGCATTAACCCTATTAAGTAAATTTTGCATGTCATAGCAATGCATTTATAGCAATAATAACCCAAGAAAAAAAGTATATAGCAGTTGGTCTGTACACATTGTATAATTATGACATAAATAGCTACTGACTAACCAATAAGAGCCATTAGTGGTCATCTTAACAGCGTACAGTATGGTACGCTTTCAGCTAGAACTACTTTCTTAAACAAAATGATTAAAATCTTAATAAAATAGTAGTGTCAGCCTGTTCAGAAATTACACAACTGTTTTGATGCTTTACTAAATTATCCACTGTGATGGTGAATAATTGTTTTATGTTGTTAAGAAAAGTTACTGGACTTAACATTATTAAGTTCCTGACCCTCTGTACAGACACTAAAGTAAAATAAATTAAATTTGCCCTGCCAGAAAAGCCACAAATACGGAGCTGGTTATATGATCCAAATGTAAAACTAAAACAAAAAATGTACAAAAAAGTTCATAATACAGTATTATGCCTTATATCTGAAAAAATAAATACGGGTTAACGGGTTAATTTTGCAAAAATGTCAATTTTTTCCCATAAGTATATGTTTAGACTCTCTCTAGAAAAATGAAAGAGTGTGTGATGCACAGGAAATTGATTTCTTGTGTACTTATATTTTTGGAAAGAAACCCAGTGCTAATGGATTACATAATTACCCATTATCAGCCATGTATGTAAGAACAATGCATTTCAAGTTGTTTAAATATTCATAATAATGAGAGAGATTTGAAATACATGGTCACAATCTATAGAACAGGCTTTCTCAAAAATCTTACTCTGGAGGTCCAATGCACTGCAGAGTTCAGCTCTAAGCCTAATCAAACGCACCTGAGCATGCTAATCAGTGTCTAAGGCTACGTCTACACTAAAAACGCACTAAAACGTCTAAAAACTCTTTGTCTGCTGAAAATGCTTACGTTCCTGTACTGCGCATGCGTGAAACATAACACGATTCGGTCTGCCATTTATGTACTTTCCGGCTCTTTGAAACATCATGGCAAAATGTAGAGGAAAACCATGTCGAGTTTTTTAAATGGACTAACAATGAGCTGGAGCATGTACAAACTGATATAAATCTTTAATAGGGCTGTCAAAATTGAGAGCAAACAAAACAACTGCTGCACACAGCTGTCCGCGTCTTAAAGTTAGATTGGTCACATGACTGCATCATATGACTAAAATCCTCGTTTTTGAAAGCCTCCGTTTTAACAGTCCACACTGTGACGCAAAAACAGCGTTTTCCAATCTATCCACTTTGGAGAGCGTTTTCAAAAAGTTTTCCTTAACCAAAAATGCTGTCTCAAAAGGCCAAAACGGCGAGAAAAGGATGCATTTTCATACGAAAACATATTAGTGTGGACATGGCCTTAAGCATCATTAGAAAATCACAGGTAGGTGAGTTTTTTCAGGGTTGGAATTAAACTCTGCAGTGCCTTTGACCTCCATGGGAAAGATTTGAGAAACCCTGCTATAGAGCCTAAGTTGTGTTGTTATGTGTGTAACACACTGGCATTATTTTACTGTAGCTAACTGCTCTATACATTTATTACTAGAATCCAATGTATATTGTACATCAGCTTTGTTAAAAGGCTAACCCTCCTTCAATTTGCATGTATTGAGCTTGTGTTCTGTCCTTTTCAAAAGCAAGCAGGTCTGTTTTGATTATCACTAATTGTATCTCAGATGAAAGAGAAATCACACACACAACACTCACACACCCCTCACAGGAAACGCTCCTGTTGGATCACAAGCGTCAAAAGCGGCACAGAGAGGGCAGCCTCCAGTGTGGAGAGAAAGGGAGTCTGAATGAACAGATGGCAACACAGGGGAAAGGATACGGTGCCCTGCTGGTAAACTTTCCCCGGGCGAAGGCTTGGGTTGGGAGGGGGCTCAAATGTTCTGGCTTAGCTAATCCTGAGCCTATGGACGAGACTGACTGCTCTAACTGAAATGAAGAACTAACGCTGTCATGCGTTCTGTGTTTACGGCTAAACCCTTCTGCATTAATTCTGCTTATGAAGAAAGACAGCTCTCTAAATAAGACTGGTTTGTTGTTACAGGTAGCATATTTGCACAATGCATAAAGCAAGGTTTCTTAAATCTTACCCTTGAGGTCCAATGCACTGCAGGGTTTAGCTCTACCCCCTGATCAAACACACCTGAGCAGTGTCTTAAGGATCCTTAGAAAATCACAGGTAGGTGTGTTTTATCAGGGTTGGACCTAAACTCTGCAGTGCATTGAACCTCCAGTGTAAGTTTTGAGAAATACTGTCAGAGTAGTGACATATGTAATTTTTGACAGAAATGAATGGGGCAGGATTAGAATTGTTGACAGGCTCTTTCACTGGAGGTAAATAAATAAATAAATGCACAAATATTTCCTGAGAGATTCAGGTTAAGTCCCATGACTCAACATGGGCCATGACTCACTCCCATCCATTAAGCATCTCTGGGATTTGATGTGTAATTTATGAACGGTATCCTAGATAAATAAACATAAATGCAAAAACTTGCACTTAGAAATTTGGCTAACTGTGATTGTATAAAAGTTGAACATTCATATCTATCAAAAATCATGATTGGCTTTATTTAGGGGCCTCTTCAACAAAACAAACAAAGAACACATACATGATGGCTCAGCCATTTCAAACACATCTCTTTAAGTAATTATTAGTGCTGTCAAAAAATTTATTGTCATTAATCACATTCAAAATATAAGTTTTTCTTTTACATAATATATGTATGTATACTGTGTATATGTATTATGCATACGTAAATACACACACATACCTTATATATATATATATATATATATAGAGAGAGAGAGAGAGAGAGAGAGAGAGAGAGAGAGAGAGAGAAAGAGGCGCAGAGAGAGAGACAGAGAGACACAGAGAGAGAGAAAGAGGCGCAGAGAGAGAGAGATTTCTATTTTTAGATTATTAGACTAATATTTAGAATATTAGATTCTTATATTTTATATTTAAATATTTTTCATATCTAAACTTATATGCTTAAATATATGTATGCATGTGTTTAAGTATTTAAATACATAATAAATATACACTATATATATATATATATATATATATACATGTATGTAAACAGAAACTTTTACTTTGGATGCAAGTAATCATGCTTAATCATTTGTCAGCAGTAGTATCTATGTATGATAGTGATAAGGCCTATGAACAAGAGCAAATATAAAAGTATTAGGTCTCAAGAAGCAATATGCATAGGCATGTCATCACATAGACGTTTAGATAATAAAGTCAGTGTTTTTGTGGCTTCTGGCTTGTGTTTGTGAGCGAGTTGCCAACCAAGATGCCACACTTTACATGTCTACCTGTGACTACAGCTCATAGCACTAACACAGCAAAAAAACATGTACAAACACCAGCATGCTTCGCTGTCTTCAGCATAAAAGCACACCTCCCACATGCAGCTCGCTTTGTCTCTGCAAGAGCAATCTTTTCTGCCATATATTAGAAAAAGCAAAAATCAAATCTCACCATATCAGCAAAGCACAAAAGGTTTTTAGTATTCATTTTGTGCCAACATTTTATGCAAGCATTTTAACATATATGAAGAGTCTACATTACTCTTTAAATGGCCTGTGCATTTCCATTTATCTTAGTTGCAAAGACAGACATGAGTCATCAGACATCAGGAACAGTAGTATAGTTCCGTATTAATAATAATAATAATAATAATCATACATCCCTCATGAAGCTAAATAGAAGTTTAAGCAGAGGAATCAAAAGGAATGCAACAATTATTAAATAATAATCATAATACCGAAATTATCAATAATGGCAGCACAGCAGCTTCAAATGCAATTGTAGAAGATGAACTTGTTGATTGACTAGATTTTAGAGGTAAATTTTAAAAAAAGTAAAAAGGCCTCTGTACTCCACTGTCAAATTTAATGACACCATTGCTCAGGTACAAAACAGCCCTTTCTTCCTCTTCCTTACCAGAGAAAGATGTCATGTTAGGCAGGATACATCGAATAGAGCTTGATCTCCTCAAAGCATATCAGAAGAGGCAGTTCAGCGTGAAGTAATCAAGGAAAAGGCTCAAAGAACCATCAAAGAAAATGTCAGAGTTCTGAAAAGTTGAGCAATCTTTTGGTTAAGTGACGCTTCTAACCTCTAACATCTTTTCAGCTGGGTATTTGCAGTCTATAGATGCCTGAAGTGGTATTCATATGCCAAAGCCTGACATTCTCTTCACTGAGGAATTTCTCTCTGAGACATTCTAATGAAATACTTGTGTGAGGTCTTCAAAAGCTGGATCCCAGGATAGGCAAACAAATAAATGGAAGCAGTATGCTATGGGAGAGAGTTGTAGACTGAATGTGCTGCTCTCGATCTTATTCAAACCTTGGTTTCACAATGATTTTGAATTTGGATTTGACTTTAAGCCTTTGCTCTGATCCCAATTGTACTAATAACTTTCATTTTCACCAAGGAATACACAATATTTAACTGAAATAATTTTGGTAAAGGAATCACATGTCTCATCTGGAAAATGATGTGAAACAGCAATAGGCCTATAATTATGAGCACAGAGCATTTCTTCAGTGTCCTAACCTAGCTAAACAACTAATGTTAGCTTAGAGAGACTCTGGGTAAAAACCTTGCCTACACAGCTTATCCTTGCCAAGGCCTTTTATCTTTGACAGGAACTTTTAGGGGAAGGTACAAAGAATCATGCAAAGAAAGGATATCTTGTGTACTTGCGATTACAGTGAGTGTCCCTAAACTATTGGATATATCTTTCACAGATTTAATGCCATGGACCTTGCAAATATTGGCAAATCCATTGACAACTTAGTAATCAGAACAAGCCTGTAGTAGCCTGAAAACCTGATAACAGAACTTTGTTTCTTGGCAAGCTGGTAAAAACATGCCAAGTTTGACCCCTAAAATTTGCTGAAAATCACCCAATCAATTTGTATTTTGCTACCTAGAGAAAGTATTTGCCATTTTGAGCGCAATATGGCAGTCCGTAGATGGTCTGTGGGCGAATCTAAAGCTGAGACTAGTCCCCTTGAGACATGTTCATAATTGAAAGTTAAGCAACACAGTTTGTTATCAAACTTCTGAAATAAAAACAGTGTTTAATGGTTCTTAGTAACAGAGCGTATTCATGCAGCTAAGCTAAATCCATTGTAGTATAACAAGTAACTTTACTGTTCATACCTTCTCATGGTGATGATGCTCTCAACAAGTAGGACAATCCTGTGCAACAATTACACATCAATATCATGTGATCAATATCAATATCTTAAGATCTTGGGATCCTAAAAAATTGTATCTTTAGGGGATAGCTGTAGTATTAATGTTCTGTAAAATTATAGACAAAAGTTTTTTTTTTTCTTATGTTGAGTTGCCTGGTTTAAACTCAAGTATGCTCCATCCTCTAACCCCCATAGTTTTTTTTCTTTTAACAGTAAGAGTATTTATTTATCTATCTATCTATCTATCTATCTATATATATATATATATTTATATATATATCTGTCACCAACTTCAATACACCTGTGCATACTCGAGGCAGATGTTTATCACTTTAGACACGACTCAGTGTTTATGATGTTTTTGGCTCTTCGTCATTAACACATAACATTGTTCTTCTGTCTTATATGGATGAATTGTAGGAGATTCAGGATTCAAACTGCTCTCTAAAATAAAATGTCTGCTTAGACAAGCAACCATAAAAAAACGCATTACATTAAAACAGGTAAACTGTATGTCCTAAGTAAAAGTTCACATCTGCTTGCTAGGCTAGATTACTTTTTCACCAATAGTGAACAGTGAAAAGGTGTCCATGTGGAGCTACACAAGACCATATTTTCAAGGAAATAATTAAACAGTGCAAAAACAGCTTTTCACCAACCAAACAAACCAACTTCTGACATCAAATTGACTAGGGTGCACAACAAAAGCTATAGTGTGGAAACACCATGACAGTCCCATAATCCCATGTGATCAATTACTGGAAAAAAGATGTCTACAGATTTCAAATGAAAACATAAATGCAAGAAACAGAATACTACATATGAGATGTGATGTACTGGTAACTCTCTGTACTGCAAAACAAAACATTTTCATGTGAAAGTTGCATGTTTTATAGACCCTCAAAAGGAAAACATCACTGTGTTTGGAAAGCCGTCAGTGATGGAAGCATAATCGGAGAAACCCAGAGTCCATAAGCAGCTTCTGTTTTTCAGACTGGAGTCATGCCAGTGAGTAGATGCAGCTGACAGGGAGCTGGCAAGGGCCGCAGGTACACGCTAAGGAATCTTGAGAAAGCGTGACAGTTGGATATGAAGCAGTGGGTTTGTGTTGACAAGATGAAGGGGGCTCAAAACTTTGGGATGTCAGAGCACTTCTATTTTGGATTGGTTTTGTGCAAGGCGATGATGCTTGCAGTAGTCTTTGAGCTAGTCTTCATAGTGTGCACCATTAGAGCATCACAGGTAGGCAACCGTGAAACACTGCAGACGCAACAGTGCAAAAACGAGACAACTCCAATAGTATCAACACTCTGTTGTCAACTGCACAACCCAGAGTGATTTCAGAGTGAGCTTTAGTTTGTTATTAATGGAATTTAAAACAAAAGACGCCTAATTCTTACAATTATACTAAAACAGTAACACTTTACTGTAGAATCTCTTAACCAGTTGCTTATTAGCATGCATATTAATAACATTAGCCATTTATTAGTAGTAATTAAGCCTATATTAATGCCTTACCCTAATCCTACCAGATACCTAAACTTAATAACTACCTTATTAGCTATTAATTAATTTAATTTATTGAGGGAAAAGTTGTAGTTAATAGTGAATAGGTGCCTATTTTAACCCTATTTTAAAGTGTTACTAATTGCAATGCGCTGATTAATTCAGATTATTAGGTTTTTTATATTTTAAAATATAAAAGTTATTTTGTCTGGCTGATTTTATATTTTTCCTGTGATGTTAATGATTACACTTGTACACTTGATTTCTATTGCAATGATTACAATTGCTATACAGAACCTATTCCAATTAAACGTATGGTCATGATTATGTTTATAATTTCTATTTTGATCATTCTTGTGATTCTATTTGCAATTATGCTTTTGATTAGTACTTCTAATAACTACGCTTATGCTTATAATTGCTATTATGTTTAGTCTAATTATATTTTCAATTAACAATCAAGACCTCCAAATGCCTTCTGAGATGTCATTAGATGAGCATTGTTGCACACAGATGCCCGTCTGTGACGTAGAGCAACTGCAAACTCAGCTTGTCAAGCAAACTGCTTGCTTTGTTAAACTTATCTCTGAAATCCCTGAATAAATCAGCTCTTTTATTTCTTCCAAACAGATTTTTTGCTTGCTTTGTGGGTGCTTTTGGTATTCATATTCCTACGGTGATCTAATTAAACTGATATTACAGCATTTTTTTTCACAAAAGCAACACATCTCATCTCATGCCTTAACCAGTACAGTCATCAGATCTCTAGCCAATATAAAACCACTTTCATTCAGTATGTAACTTCGGGAGTTGGGAGAAAATGACATAATCTCAAACACTGGCGCTGTAAAAAATGTTTCTGTCAGTTAACCTAGAAATGTGCTTTATGTGGTAGAAACTAACGGGTTTATTTTAAGTCAGAAATATTTAATATGCTGAATCAGGCTTCAATAATAAAAGCGTTTAAAGGGGTATATCAGGTAAAAATAACTAAGGCTGCACATGTTCACTTTTTAAAGCACGCCCAGAACATTCTGAGCCACTGAATGTTTTTGCCAATTAAATAGTGCAAATAAAATCATGTTTCAATCATTGTTCACAATGTTATAGTGAACAATGTGAACCACAGATACATTATGGGATAAAAATAGAGAAATTACACTGAAGACAAAAATCCTCCCATGAGAAAGAGAAAGTCCTACTTGAACCACCATTGTTCCATTTCTCATTTGCCTTGATAAACTGAAATCACTCTTTTTGTTCAAAGAAGAAATAACAGAATGGGAAAAGCTTACCTTTCTCTGGACTAAGACTCCTAATATTGCTAAGATCCTCCATAATTCAAATTGAGAAGCCTCCATGTGCTAACAATAGGTGGTGAGATATGTGCCGCTCTTCAGGAGAACAATCCTATGAGCTGTTTTTCCAGATGAGAACGGCTGAATACTCAGATTCTTGTGTCTCATCCTAAAGATGGGGAACCAAAGCACATGCTCCTGTCTTTCTGCTTTAATTCTTTGCTTTGCTTCTCTCTCCCTTTCCTTATCTCTCTCTGCCTCCTCCTCCCTCTCATCCAGTGGTCTTTTCCTCCACTCGCTGCTGAGAGTACGAGAGGAGCCCGCTCAGAGAGAAGAGCCACGTGTGCGGCCACTTCAGTGCTGCCTTATCACCTTAAAAAACAATGCTGGGAAACAACAGAGGGATTTAAGATAAAGAACCAAGGAAGGGCCAGTAAACTTAAATGGCAGGAGAAAGCAAGACAAAGAGAGAAGGAGTAGCATGAGGTGATTTGCAGAACGGAGTGTCTCTGTCTTCATCTCATGTTTTATTCAGTGGTGCTCTGCTCAGGGAGAGTGAATGGGTGCGTCTGCGAAGGGAAGAAAGCTTTGCAAACACTGAGGTGAAGGGAAACCAGGGACGTGGAAGAATGCGAAGAGGAAGTGAAGAAGTAAGGTCCAAAGGAATATGAAGGGAATTTCAGGACATTTCCATCGCCCTCATGTCGTTGTTTTTTTAAATCTTTGCTTTTTTTTGCTTCTTCTTTAAAACAGGGTTTTTTGAACTCATGGGTTGTGCATTTGAACTAAAACAAAGAATAAAAATTTAAAAATTAAATGTACTTGAAAGAAAATAACTAAGAAAGAAAGGCAACATTTCTATTTTGCATTTAGTACTAATACAAATACAAGTACAAATACATGATGTACTAAAATAACTAAAAGTAAGGAAATATATAATATGAAATTATATGTAATATTATATAATAAATACAATTAAATATGTATATATATTGTAACATCCACACCAGGCTCTACACCAGGCTCCACCCTCCCTGTCACACAGCGATCACAATCCCCAGAGTATTAACAAGACACACCTGGATTCCTCACCTGCCATCTATTCCCAGCACCAATCACACCCCCTTCATAACCACACACCACAGTGCACTTAGTGTCCAAGCTCACTATACGAACGTGGACTCTCTACCTGCTCATAGCATTACTTACCTTGTTCCTTACCTGCTCCTTTTCCAAAGGCTCCTTGACTCTCCTAAGTTGTCCCCAGGATCTGCTAATCCTCTCCAGCTCCTTCGACGATCTCCAGTGGTGTGTGGAGGTGTGCTCTAGTGAACCTCCAGCGATCTCCTAGGATTCAAGATAAAGACTTTTCAGTTCTCGTTTTTGATACCCAGTGCTTGGAAGAATTTCAGTTGGCTTACCTTTGTTACACATTTTGTTGAATAAATATTATTTATCCTTTTACCCTCCTGTGTGTGTCCGCTTCGTTAAAGAAGCTTGGACCAATACAAGAAATAGATCGACAGAATGAGCCACCATCACCACCGATATCCACGCCATCTCGAGCACAAACCGTCAACCCGGAAGCAAACAACACTTCTTCTCCTGCCGCGGTAGTATGTCCCATGGTGCGATCGACGCCCTTCTCTGGTGCGGCGGGGGATTGAAAGGGATTCCTTTTACAATGTTCAATTACTTTCGCAACGTATCCTAATGTCTACATTAATGACAGTGCCAAAATGAAAAAAACTGTTAAAGAATACTGAATACTGAATTTGAATAGCTGCCAGCGGCTGGAATGAAAAAGCCCTGATTACTACCTTCCGTCAAGGATTGGAACCCAAACTTCGACTCATGCTGGCACCCTATGAAGACTCAATTGGACTCGAACACTTCATTCAGTTGGCTCTCCGCTGCTCAGCCCGTATCGCTCCTTATGACTCCTTGCCAAATAGCACTGCAACGAACATTCTGTCTGTGGCTGCTTTAATCGATTCAGGCTCCTCTGGCAACTTCATCGCCGGACACCTGGCACGGCGTCTGAAGCTGAAGACCAGCCCCACTGAAACCATCTATCAAGTGCAATCTATCACAGGCAAACCAATCACCAATCGTCATGTGAGACGCCGTGCAGGACCGGTGGGCGTAAGGATTGGAGTTTGCCACATGGAGGAGATGACGTTCTTGGTTCTGGAGGGCTCACAGATGGATTTAGTATTGGGGCGTCAGTGGCTGGCAAGGCATGAACCCATCCTCTCCTGGGGCACTGGTGAAATCCTGCAATGGGGTGCACAATGTTGGCCCCAGTGTTTCCCCAACTTACCACTTCTACCACCTCGTCCAATGCACGTATGTACCACCTCCATTGAAAGTCCCATTGAGAATCTGTCTGTTGAAATTCCAGATGACTACTCGGATTTCCAGGATGTGTTTTGCCCCAGGAGAGCTGCCGATCTGCCGCCACATCGCCCATGGCACTGTGCCATCGCTCTGCTCCCGGATGCTCCAGTGCCCAAAGGGAGGATTTATCCTTTGTCCATTACTGAAACCGCGGCTATGGAGGAATACATCAAGGAGGCGCTGGCACACGGCTATATTCAACCCTCAACTTCCCCTGCTGCTTTCAGCTTTTTCTTTGTGGCGAAGAAGGACGGTGGACTCCGACCGTGTATTGACTATAGGGCACTTCCTACCTATCAAGTCGGACTTCCATTCCTTTTAAATATCCCCTACCACTTGTCCCTGCTGCCCTAGAGAAACTACGTGGTGCCAAGGTCTTCACCAAATTAGACCTGAGAAGCGCATACAACCTCGTCCAGATCAGAGAAGGGGATGTGGAAGACCACATTCATCACACCCACTGGGCACTATGAGTATCTCGTTATGCCGTATGGGCTTGCCAACGCTCCAAGTATTTTCCAAGATTTTATGCACAAGATTTTTAGAGAATACCTAGATAGATTTTTAGTTGTGTATATTGATGACATTTTAATTTATTCCCCGAACCTCCAAAGCCACAAACAGCATGCCAGACTGGTATTAGAGAAGCTGAGGGAGTACCAATTGTTCCTGAAGGCTGAGAAATGCACTTTCCACCAGTCACACACACAGTTCTTAGGCTACAACATTGATGCCTCAGGCATCAGCATGGACAGTTCCAGGATTGAGACAACTGTCAATTGGCCTCCTCCCCAAAGCATCAAAGAGCTACAACGATTCCTTGGGTTCTCCAATTTTTATCGTAGGTTCATTGAAAACTTTAGCAAGCTGTCTAGTCCCTTAACTTCACTTTTAAAAGGTAAACCCAAAACCCTCACCTGGACACCCGAAGCCACTCAAGCCTTTCAGGAACTGAAGACAGCCTTCACCACAGCACCCATCTTAGTTCTACCAGATTCACAAAGACCCTTTATTGTACTGTATACCACGGGTGTTGGAGCCATCTTGTCACAGCAGCAGGGGAACCAACCTCAACTTTAGCTGTGTGCCTACTTCTCGAGGAAGTTCAGCCCGGCTGAAAATAATTATGATATCGGGAACCGAGAGCTTCTGGCGATAAAGTTGGCTCTGGAAGAGTGGAGACATTGGCTGGAGGGGTCCCTTCATCCATTTCAAGTCATCACAGACCACAAGAATCTCCAATATCTCAGAGACGCCAAAAGACTAAATCCTCGTCAGGCCAGGTGGGCACTTTTCTTTACACAATTCCAATTTGTTATCTCCTACAGACCCGGTCCAAAAAATGTTCGTGCTGACGCACTGTCTCGTCTCCATAACCCTGATCCCGAACCTGAGTCTGCTGAACCCATTCTACCATCCCACATGTTTGTTTGCCCGATTCATTGGGTGACCCCTCCAGCCGCAGCGGATCCTGCTCCAGATCCTCCGCCGGGTTGTCCTCCCAATCACTGGTTCGTACCTGAAGCAGAGCGCACTCCTCTCATCCACACCACCCACACTTCACTGGGCACTGGACATCCAGGGACCAACAGAACCCTCTCGCTCCTGCAAGAACAGTTCTGGTGGCCTCACATGGAACACGATGTGCAGAGGTACGTGAGAGGGTGTCGGGAGTGTGCTATGTCAAGAACACCTAGACAACTGCCTGCAGGAAAGTTATTACCGCTCCCGATACCTAACCGCCCCTGGTCTGAAGGTAATACCTGTGTGTTAGTCATTGTAGATCAATTTTCAAAGTTTTGATCCCCTTGAAAGGTTTACCTACTGCCTGGGAGACAGCCCAAGCCCTGTTTAATCAGGTGTTCAGGAACTATGTATTGCCGCAAGACATTGTCTCAGACAGAGGACCAAAATTTATCTCCAGGGTCTGGCGAGCATTCTTCAAACTCCTAGGTGTGACCATCATGACCACCAGGACACCTGGAACCAGTATCTGGGCTGGGCCGAGTATGCACAAAACTCCCTTCGCCAAGCCGCTACCGGACTCACTCCATTCCAGTGCATACTCGGTAACCAGCCCCCTCTATTCCCGTGGTCCGGAGAACCATCTGACATTCCTGCAGTGGATTACTGGTTCCGGGAGAGCGAGAGGGTCTGGGACGAGGCTCATCAACACCTCCAGCGGGCAGTGCGTAGGCACCAGACGAACGCCGACCTTCGCAGATCTAACACTTCTACCTATCAAGTCGGACAAAAGGTATGGTTGTCCACCAAGGATCTGCGTAAGTTAAGTCCTATGTTGGTCCCTTCAACATCGTGGAGCATCCTCCTCCCATGGTCTTCAATGAGGGAACCATATACAGCATCAAGATCCTGGATTCCCGGCGTCGTGGTGGTCAACTACAGTACCTCATCGACTGGGAAGGTTATGGCCCGGAGGAACGATCTTGGGTACCCAGGGACGATGTATTCGACGGGCTCTTACTGCGAGTGTTTCATGACACTCACCCTGATCGTCCAGCACCCTGAGGAAGAGGTTGACCACCACGGCGTCGGAGGGGCCCAGCCTCGAGAGGGAGGCCTGGAGGGGGGGGTTAATGTAACACACCCCCTTCATAACCACACACCACAGTGCACTCAGTGTCCAAGCTCACTATACAAACGTGGACTCTCTACCTGCTCCTAGCATTACTTACCTTGTTCCTTACCTGCTCCTTTTCCAGAAGGCTCCTTGACTCTCCTACATTATCCCCAGGATCTGCTAATCCTCTCCAGCTCCTTCGACGATCTCCAGTGGTGTGTGGCGGTGTGTTCTAGTGAACCTCCAGCGATCTCCTAGGATTCAAGATAAAGACTTTTCAGTTCTCGTTTTTGAAACCCAGTGCTTGGAAGAATTTCAGTTGGCTTACCTTTGTTATTCATTCTGTTGAATAAATATTATTTATCCTTTTACCCTCCTGTGTGTGTCCGCTTTGTTACATATATATATATATATATATATATATATAGTAACACTTTAGAATAGGGAACAATTATTCGCTATCAACGCTATTAACAGTAATAGCGTTAATTAATAGTTAATTAATTTATTAATAGTTAATAAGGTAGTTGTTAAGTTTAGTTATTGGGTAGGATTGGGGATATAGAGTAAGGTCATGTAGATTAAGGCATTACTATATGCTTAATTACTACTAATAAATGGTTAATATTCCAGTAATATGCATGCTAATAAACAACTAGAGAAACACGAGACAAGAGTTAAGAGACAAGTAAAGAAAAATTATATATAATACTTTGTTTCTTAAGTTTTAGTTTATTATATTAACAACTAGTAAACAACAAGGACAAAAACAAATTACTAAAAATTAAATACAGAAAATTAAAAAATAAAGATATAAAAAATATTATCTCAGTGTAAGCATGTGTTTTATAACCAGATGCACCAGTTTGAAGATTATGAAGTGAGGGAAATATTATCAGTGAACAATTTAATTTTCATATGTATCCAAAAGGCTTAAAATTTAGCGCTACTTTAATATCATTTTAATGTCATTTTTCTAACCTGACAGACAGTGAACTGTCATCAGATATCTTTTTTTTTTCTCCTGGATGAAAAAAGCAACTTATGACAGAATTATCATTTTTGCTTTAAGTCAATGAAACAACAGCATAAAAGCTTGGCAAAACTTCATGAAATGACAAAAGTATGTACAGAATAAGTTCTTTAAAGCACATCAAAAAAGTTTTCCCTGAATGGCATGACAATGGGACTCATTGTCACTTAAGCACTTTAGGAGTTGATCATGCTTTTTTTGTCTGCTAAACATGGGTTGGAAGCAAAATATAAAAGCTTTTCAGACAATGGAGAAAAAAACTCACTTTCAGTATTTGAAACATCAGTGCACTTATGATGCGTGATACAGAGGGCATCAAGAAACAAATCACTTGTACAGTTTTGCATAATCCATCACATTTGATTGAATAATAAAAGGTTGTTTGTCTCTCCTTTACAGAAGATGGAGACAAACTGATTTTTAATTAAATTGTAAGTCATTATTAAAGTGGTTTAGAACATTAATCTTTTTTGGGGCTGACATTTATTGCATTGGATGTCATGAGCATTTTTTTTAAATGCCAGAAACTAAAATGAAGATAGAAAATTTTATTCTGTATTTACATTTAACTGTTATTGGAGCCACATATTGTGAAGCTTAAAAGTTAGGAATAAAAATAACACTTTTTTAACACTTGAAGCATGTATATTTAATGCATTAAGAATAATTAATTTTTTAATGCATTTTAATGCAATGCAATATAAATTAATTATGGGATATATCATGTGACAAATGTAAAGGTGTAACCATGATTAGGTACTATAATAATCCTTCAAACCATAATAATAATAATAATAATAATATAATGTTCTATAATTATGTCTGAAGATATTTAATGTATTAAGTGCACTATATACAGTAGCTCTAAAATGCACTATATTTATACCGACTTTAATTACAGGGCTGACAGAAGTAGCTTTTGTTTTTTCAAAGAACAATTGTGTTTTTATAAAACATGTCATTTTATATACATGCCATAGAAATCTTGCATGACAGCCAAGAAATAGCACTGACACCTTTTTTCCTGCCATGACAACCATATAGTGAAAAAAGACCTCCTAACAAACAGCACCTACATTTTTTCAAAGGCAGTCATTTCGCCTCCATCAGAGATGTTATCACCAAAGCTTTATCCAGCATGAAGCACAAACAGAAGACTGATCTCAAACATTACATGTGGCTGGGTAACTAGAACAGGGTACAAAAAGGACTAAAAGCATGACATTGGATGGTGTCAGGAAAAAGACATTGACTCGGAAATCCCCAAGTTGCAATTAATCACAAGAAGAGAACGAATGTACTTTTGACTGCTGCTACTTTTAAACGGACCCAGAATGCTTAGATGCATTTACGCTAAAGATGGAAAGCAAAGCCCAAGAGAAGTGCAGTAAGAGCGTGTGACTGAATTCAGGAGCTGTCCGTGGTTCTGACAGCTCCAGCAACCCGCCTGTGGGAATCACCCTCAGCTCAAAGAAAGTAGGTCAGAAGAGACCAACAGAAAGGAACAGGCACACTGTACTGAACAAGACCATCTGTGTGTTGAAAACACCTTTTTGCATTGCTCTCAGTTAACTTTACAGATGACAAACCCTTTTGACTAAATGTGCTGTACAAAATTAATGTGCTACGTTTCATTTTAATTACACAAAATCTTTCAAAAAGACACTTGAACTCAGTTTGATAACTCAAAAAACAATCTTTTATGTGCAAACATCTATGAACGCTAGAGGCAGTAAAAGTCTGTTCATTGCGTTTCACACAAAGTATGATTTACAATATGTTTCAAATAAAAAAGCTTAAGTTTCCAGTTTCCAAAATATTATGTTATGACTTCAAAGTGGTTTTAAAATGTAACAATTCTGACATCTGATACTTTTGAAAGTTAGTGTAAGCTTCATACAGTATGTATACTATTGTACACTTTATTTTAAGGTCCATAACTCGCTATTAATACACCGTTATATGACTTTTGCCTCAATAAACCACCAATTTGCTGCTTTTTAACAGATAGTAAGGTAGTCGTTAAAGGGATAGTTCACCCAAAAATGTCTACAGAGGGTTGAAGAGCTTGTGCTTGTGTATGTAATGTATGTATTGGGTAGGATTAGGATGTAGAATATGGTCATGCAGAATATGTCCTTTAAAATTATTAATAAACAGTCAATAGGTTGCCAATGACAGGCGTGCTAATAAGCAGCTAGTTAATAGTTAGGATTGGTCCTTATTCTAAAGTGTTACCAGGTTTTGCTCAGTTTGCTCTGTATCTCTAATGATACGCTGTTGCACTTGAAAGTAAAGCGCTACAAAACAGCTCGAACATCAACACATCAGTAAGTGTGCTTTTATATAATTTTGCATTCATTAACACTATCAGGTAGGTTTAGGATTGGGTTTGTTAAAGGGAATGTCATTTTTAACCGTTTAGTGACACTCTACTGAAACATACCTTAAGCAATGTAATAAACACAAATTTTAGTGCCACTCACTGAACATTTCACTTTGAAATTGCCGTGAAATGTGCAGTAAGGTACATTATATTTGTTTTGCACATTTTTTCACATAGATTCAATGTGCCTGGTTGCACTTGTTACTACATTCACTGGAATTACATTAGCTTTACAATACATCAATGAAATAATATAAATTGGTAAATAATATAAATTGTGTTTGAAAGGGTAAGAATCACTATTATTATTGTTCAATCTTAGGATTAGCCATAACCATTGGCATGCAGCAAGTTTCGAATGTGACCTGAAGTTGCGTAGTGTGTTGGGTATGCCTTTACGTTTCAAAATATTTAAGGATAGTATTTAAGTGTGCAACATATTTTTTAATGGGTGCAAATTTACTGGTATTTGCGCCATTTGTATAGCCCCCAAACAGCATGTTTTAACCCATTTTGTACCTGTGTTGTTAGCAGATTACATACAGATACTATCATTTGCTTTCCTTGTTTGCACTATGCTAATTTGCGCTGCTCTTGGTGGATTGCTTTGGTCATTATGGAAATGAGCTGGCTTGCGTCTGTGTTCTTTAATGTGTGCATTGTCAGTAAATCACCTGCATGACTTTCCACTGTCCGTTCCCCTGTGCGTTTATAGCATTGCGCTTGATAAATTCAAATGTCATAGAGTCATGGGTTACTGACTATTGAAACTAGAGAAAAAAGTCTGGTTTCCTAAAATACTACCTATCAAAAAACTGTTCAAATGTTGTTAAATTCCCTTAATCCTCATCTCATTTCAGAGGCCATTTCTAAACCCTTTGAATCTGAATTGGGTATTACCTCCTCCATGCGGTTGGAATCTATCTATGATAGACATGAGTGTGTGCAAAAGTCGTCATTGTAAGATCCTATAGGTTCACAGCCTCTGGTACAGGAAGATAAGGGATGAAAAAAAGTGAAAAGAATAGATGAGAACAGAACAATGGCGTCTTTCACCAGGTCGATTGTATCTTAAGCTTAGATTCAGTTTCTGTGGGAAGGGGGTCAACCCACTTCTTTTCTAGAACCGCCAAAATGAGACACATTTGCTGACAGCCTGACCCGTATTTTCCCCCAATGCAGAAAAGCTGGGCATTGCTTTTCAAAGGTGCATTTTCGTATAATGAGCAGTTAAAGTGCCTCTGGCTGGCTATGTTGTAATATTTATAGGAGTTCCACAGAAGCTGGTACAGCTGATAAACTACAGATGAAGACAAAATATGCTGAATGCTCGGGTAAATAAAAATGATCCAATATAACCGAATGCTTATCCCCAGGCACTGGGGTTAAATTAAACAGGTTCTTTAGATTCATATTCATCTTAATTCTTTTTTTATGCTTGTCATGCATATAAACTGCACAACAAAGGAAACAAGATATGAATAATGGAAAGATATGAACCTGTTTAGCAATTATTGATTTACCTTTCATTTCATTTGGATGTAGACTTGGATTCATAGCAGTTGCATAAATTTCATTCTTTGTTTTGGACTGCAATAGAACTTTAATGTACTTTATTTACTGCATTTACTCAAATATTAAATGTACTTATTTATTTAATATTAATAAAATGAATGAATGAATTACTCTGTAAAAATCATATAATGAATATTAACTCATGTACAATTCATGTGATTTTATGTACAATATTGATTAATATTTTTATTATTTAATTTCATAAAAGTTTGGGGGTTAAATCAAAACAGCCAAAGCTGTAGCATCTTCTTTTTTGTTCGACTTTTTTTACATTTAAAATGTACAGTTAAATTTGATTAAACAAAATTTTCTATTAAAATGTTAATATTTTATACATACACACATGAATACACATAAACCCGAGATAGATGGATGGATGGATGGATGACCAGAGACAGTGGTCACACACCGAAGGGCAAGGGTCTGGTTTTTTCACATGTAAGAGAATGAAGCTTGGCCGGTCAGCACTACTCTGCCCGAGCACTTCCTTTGATGGACAAGAGCTCAGAGAGAAAAATCCTAGGGGGCTTGAATAGTTTCGGCCACAGAGCTGTGAAGATCTGCACTGGCAGAATAAGGTAATATTCCTGTGAGCAAATACCGAAAACAGGAAAGACGGGGTGAATCAAAAGATAAAAATATGGACAGAGAAAGAGAAGAGATTTATGGACATGACACTAAGTGCATTTCAAGTTTGAGCTATATTCAATAGTTCTTTGAAGTAAACTGTTCATTTTTGTTTAACAGAATCACCCTCATGTCTTTCCAAACCTGTATTAATTTCTTTCTTCTGCAGAAAATAAAAGAAGACGTCTTGACATGCTTTGGTAGCCAAGAATTTTGGACTGGTCTTACAGTACTAGCTCCACTGATGATTCTACGGACAAAAATATATTTTTTGTTCCAAAAAGAGAATAGAAAATAATGTCTTAAAGTCTTAGTTTAACTAGTTTTTTGTTCTAGCTTTACTATCACCTTCACACGGCAGCTGTGCAGCTATGTGCAGCAAAAAATTAGACTTACTTTTTGATGAGCATTCACAGAATTTTGAAATTTACACATATTGTGTATCTTCAAAACATAATCAACAGCACAAACCATACATTTATCAATTACCTGCACAGGCTGCATGGATGTTGATGATATTGTTATCTCCAACATGATGTTAATACTGTATGTACAACCAAACTGTCATGGGTTGTGCTGATAACACTAGAAGTATTTGCTTGCATACAGCAGCCAGTTTGGGTCTTGCCACCATCATCGGTTTTGTCAAACCCCTGGGTCATACCTGCTTCACCGATATAAATGCTAATTGGCACACAGGGGAGGACCTGAGAAATTAAAAAACACACAAACACGCACACGTGACACTGCAACAGCACTTTCAGGGGAGGAAGAACGAGGGAAGATTTATGAGCACTGATGATTTACACCCACATTTCTGTTACCTCTACTTCAGTAAGATCAAACACAAAGCATTAATCCATACTTTACTGAATTTAACGAACAGTATATGCAAGAAAATATTAAAGTAGCAACTGCAAGAAAATATTTTCTAATATGCCTATATGTTTTTAAAAAGAGTAGCGTGAGCATTCTTCTAAACATCTACTTGAGAAAAGATTTTGAGACATATGGTTTGGAAAGATCTAGACTGGCAATCCATGAGCTGACTCTGTCTGCATTTTGCTGTAATTTTAAAATGGCACTGTAACGTTCAGCTGGACGTGCCAGCACAGCTCTGTTTGGCACTCCAGCTTTCTATGCTCTCTGTGTGTTTTGTGT
>JAUMHI010000046.1:16834123-16862931 GCA_032359435.1 Enteromius unitaeniatus | reverse complement strand
TTATTTGTTCTCTTCAGAATTAGGTGCATGCATATATTAATCATGATTATGAACACGAATATTGCTATAAATAGGGATTGTGTCTTATTTAGGATATGAATGTTTATTGCACTTAGGCATTAAACATTTATTTATATATTTCTCCCAAAACACCTACAAGCTCATTCACACTGCCATACTCCCAACAGTGTGAATACACTGACCCTACCAGTGTTTTCCCCCCATTTCCCCCACTTGGTTGGATTCTCCTCCAGGTCTGAGTCAGGGCACCCCTGTCCTAATAGAAAGATAGATGGAGATGGAAAGAAAGATGGAGTTGAGAACCCCAACAATCTATTTCTTTACAACCTTGTTTCTTTTTGATTGTACTGAATTCTGTGACCCAACCCCTAACTTTTTTTTTTTTTTTGCCGTGTTGATTACTATTTGTATAACTCAAGCTAAAACAATGCTCTTTTTGTAGCAAAAACCATGGTTAATTTGTGGTTACCATGAAATAACTATAATAATCAGGTTTTTTTATGTTCCTACCCTACTCTCAGTAATAGAGTCATATAATTTGGTGGGTTACATAATTCGCCAAATGAATAAATCAGCTCTAAATGAATGGTCTAATAACTAACCCATTAAGACAGTCCCTTACCGCCACCTACAGGCATAACAATGTAACCTGCAATAAAAGCACTCAAAAACACAATATTTTTATGCCAATATTATAAAATAGCATTTATTAAACAATAATATGCATATACATTATAAACTATATTTTATTTAAACATGTTCTTCCTCTAATTTGTGTTAAAAAGTAAATCCCTTAAAATATTAGCATTAATTTTAATGAAATCTAAAACGATTGCATTATGATTACAATTGTAACTGCAATACAATTATCTGTAACTTGTTTGAATTAAATTCTTTACATTTTACAAATGAAATGCTGTTTTTTTCTATTAAAAGATTTATTGATGTGCTCATATTCAAATGCCTCTCTCCGTCCCTGCCTCTCTTCATGCCTTCGCCTCCCCTAGTCTTCCCCCGCATACCCCGCTCCCCTTAACCCCAGTTCTCTCCCTAGGGCGCCAGCCCCCGTCCCCTCCGTTGCGGTCCGGGGACCACAAAGGCGGTTCCCAAAGGTCAAGGGTCCCGCCGGAGATGGCCGTCTTTCCCTCACTCCGACCCCAACGGAAGGTTCTCTTCACTTCTTGCCAGAGGTCCTTCGGCTCGTCCAGCTCATCTCAGGCTTTTTGGGGGGCTTGTTTGGCGCTGTCTGCACTCTACAGCTTTTTTGGGGGGCACGCGGGGACCAGGCTGGGCTCCGAGCATCTGTTAACCCTAGCCTCCTAGAGGATTAAACCTCCTAGGGCTCGGAGGCCGCTGGGCTCCCTGTCTGTCCCCTGGACAGTTCGCCAAACAAGCTATTTTATCGCAGAGGTAGTGGGAACTAGTGAAAGTGAGTAAATAATGACAGGATTATGACTTCTGGGCGAACTATTCCTTTAAAGTCTGATGCACAGAACTGAATGAGGATGTTTACTGAGTAGATTCTGATGGGAACACAACCCATGTTGATGTCTAAACAGCAGCTCTATTACTTTATTAGCACTGCAATATGAATGCAACCATTTAAAGCTCATTAGTTAGGGCTGAATTACATTTTAAACACTTTAGGCATATATGACATTGCAATAAAGCTGACTTACTGTAAATTAGATTTCTGGGAAGGCTTTGGGGCTGCACATTCACTTTTATTATCTGCATTCATCTGAAATGAACATTAATGAGGAGTGTAGTTTACAGGCAGCAGGTTAGAAACAGACAAAAACAAACTTTGATCCGAAAACCAAGCCTACACAGCGTTTTAGACTTCAGTGCAAGATCTATTTGCTAATTTAGATTTTTTAAAGGTTTATACGGTACCCTACCAAATCTTATTTTGAGGGCATTTTGTTCTCAGATTTTTCATTATCCTCTGACTAGGCTGAAGTGCTGTAGGTTTTGGAACTGACACAAGAGACAGTTACATTTTTGGTTAATTGTCCAAGCGGGCATAGTTATTGAACCATGCAATAATCTCAAAATGGCCAATTTAAGAGGGTATACCCATCTATCACTATTACACAGCAAGGCAGCTCAGTAGGGTTTGAAACAGATCTTGTGTCAACAGCCAACTCATTACAAGAGAACTGATGGTGATTTGAGAAAGAGAGAGGAAGACATGAAGGCAGAGAAGAGATTTCTTTATCTGCTTCCTCTGCTTTTGTTGTTTCCTTTCTGTCTACTTGCCTTGGGCCACTTCTATTCTCCAGAGAAAGGGGCCAGTACAGAAAATTACATGGTCAGTGCAATTCCGAGGCTCATTTAGGGGAATGATTGTTTATCCGCAAGACATATGGAGAAAGTTAAAAATGGAGGTGGGCAGAGTAAGAGAGAGAAAAAAAAGAAAAGCATGAATTCCATTAAAACTGGACCTGTGTGGAGGTTTGTGAACACCAGCATCCTCTGGGGCCGAGCACATACGGACTGAATGAGAACAGAGATGCAGCTCATTATCTGACATCTCAGAAATGGCCATCTCAATAGCTGGTTTAACACGAGGTGATGAGTTGTCAGATCGGACATACTCTACTGTCCAGTAACACTAATGGACTGTGAAACATCCCGACAGACCTCCGCCTACTGAGAGAGGAACATACATCTGAAATCTAATAACCTTGCACAAATCACCAGAGCATGAGAAGGTTCCTTCAAATAACTGTCAGTTCTTCTTTTTCATGTTGTGTTTATAAAGACAGGGTTTCAAGGGGGCAAAAAGTCTTTGCATATGATGAAGGCAAGTGCATACTGTATTTGAAAATGTGTTACAAATGACTGACAGTCATTCACTGATTACCAGATGCATTTTTCACACACAAAATATCTAGCTTGGATAGTCAAGCTTTACCCAACGGCATCATGATGCGCAGGTTTTGTACAATCTCATTCGTATGTTTTTGTACTATTTGTCTAGACCCCAGTGGCAGGGTTAAATGTAGGTACTTTGTGCAACTTGTAAAATCCTTACGCTTTTCAAAATTTGTATGAGTGAGGTCATACGAATTATCCACATCATAAAATATCTGCGAATTGTCATGTGATGGGGCTGTATTGTCAGTGGGTTCTATATTGGACCTGTCTGAATTAGGCCATACTGCATGGAAAAAACAATGATCCAATTGTTAAAGTTGAAGAACAAAGTTGAAGAAACTATTTGTTCTCCAGGATTCATGACATGACATTCATGACAGATTCATGAGGAACAGGACACACTCAGCTTCACAAATCCCTCTGAAGGATCCTTACTTTAGAAATAAGTGGCTGAAGTTTACTTTTAACAACATCCCTGATGATTTCAGTCTTATCTTAACAATTTAGTGACAGCTGGTGTATTGGACATCTGTTATGCTTTGCAAAGAAGCTGTAGACCAGAGGTAACTGACCCTGCTCCCCAAGAGCTATAATACCTTCCTGCCGACTTCAGCTCAAAATCTGCTCATTTACCAGCCTGCTGTTTTAGGTGTGTTTGATTGGGGTTGAAGCTAAACCCTGAAGGAGCAGGGTTGGCTAGCCTTGGTGGACCCAACAAATAAACCAGAACTAAATGCAAAGTAATTAGCCATCATAACAAGGCATTGTTTATGTTTTTGTTTTTTGTGCTAACTAGCTGCAACATTTTCAGTTTCTGTGATGTTCCAGATGACAGCTCGGATAATTGTGCTTGGTATGATATGAAATCGGTTTTATTTGAGTTTGAGTATCATTTTGTGTGACTTCATCATCCATCGTGTATGAAACTATGAATAATTTACTTCAGATCTTCAAAGCAAAGAAGCACGTTCACACTGTAAACCCTTGTAAGCAAAGTACTGTATATTCCATGATAAATGTTGTATGATTCAATGAGTATGTAAGTATATTTTTCCATGTTAAATTGCTAGAGAGAGGTTGTAAAAGGGTCCTGAATAACTAAATTAGCACTTTTCTGTGCAACGGAGCTTGAATGAAGTGAACTTAAAGTGGAAAATTCAAGAATATTGAGTACACAATGTAAAGGCAAGCATTCAGCAGCTCCTAAACATTTGTAAGTGCAAAGACTTGACATGCAGCAACACATTACCGCTACATTATGCCAAAACCGCTACACGGATGACCAGTGGAAACAAAAGGGTGTCTCATTAGTGCTGTGGTGGGAGAACAGGGTTTCTAGAGAGAAGATATTTCTGTCAGAGTTGTATAATTCATCTGCAGTGCTGCTATGTGCCGCTTTACTGAATGAGAGCAATTAGCTGAAACTACAGAGTCTGTTACTCGTCAGCCATATAACTAAAGACCTGACCAAAGACAGATGAGAGAACGTGGAATGAATGGCTCGTTTTCACTGTGTCTGTGAACATGTCATTATATTGCAAGCACTCCACTTTTGCTCATTTGAAACTTCCTGCAATTATTTCAACTGAATCCACTGGTCACGATCAGCTGATCTGCCAGCACAGCTCTGGATGGCACTTCAGCTATTCAAGACCTTTATGTGTCTGTTCACCCTGTCTTACGTGCCCTTGTGATCTTTGTTGCATTTTGTTGTGCCATGTGCTCTGTTTATTTACCTGTCAGCTTCCTCATGTCTCGCATTTGTAACTCCACCCTCGTCATTAGCGTTCACTCTCTTCCAGCGTGTTTTGTCCAGGTGTGTTTTATTAGTCACTGTATAAATTCACTCCCCATGTCTTGATTGTTTGTTGGATGTTAACGTTACATGTTGGTTAGTCTTGCTCTGCGTTGCTTGTGCATATTCCTCATTTTCTTTTTTTTGTTTTGCTTGAATAAATGTCAAAGTTTGCCTTGATTCCCGCCTTCGTATCCTCTCTGCTCGCGAGGAAGCGTGAGCACAAGCTTTACGAGCTCTCAGCGTGACACCACTTAACATGCAGGCTCAATTTTTTATTATTTGTATTTTTGGTTTATTTTCATTGAAATATAATTAATATCCTTAGGTTTGCAATTTGTTTTAGTTTAGATAAACTTCTAAAGCTGCAGTGTACAATTTCAAATACCAATTTTTTTTGGTAAATATTACATTTACTTACTATAGTTAAAACTGTCCGATAATGGTGACGTCATTGTGATAGCTTTGATTGGTCATAGCACTGGTGTGTAATTTTGGGAAATGTAAGAGCTGAATAGGTTTTCTGGGACAACAATGCTTTGAAATATGCATTGTGTACTACAAATGAATACATGATCAAGATTCACTTAATGAACAGATCCTGGACAAACCAACCACTGGTAAAAGAAACAATACTATGGTAACTGTTTGTAGCTACTATGGTAAACTATTTGTAATTTTCAGCTTGTTTTTTTATGATATATTATGAATAATGCCAAGTCGCCACAGTTTATTATTGTTATATGTATGAGTGTTTTGTTGTCCTTCCCCATGTGCTCTGTGAGCTAGTTTCTTGTGATCAGTTTATTTGTGTCAGGTGTGTCCAGCCCATTATGTGTGATTGTCTCCCCCTTATAAGTTGCCTTCTGTAATTCAGACTTTGTTTGTCATCGTCTATGTTAAGAGTGTGTTTGCTTTGCTCCTGTGTGTTCACTTGTATGGTTATTACAACATGTTTCTTCAAGAACTCAACTCTCTCTGTGCCGTCCCTCTGCACGCGCATGACAATTATGTAGTTACAACAAGGTTTTAACAATAATTGGCAAGACAGATAGATAGATAGATAGATAGATAGCACACCAAAGCTAAAGAATAAATCCATTAAACATACATCCATGATCACTGTTTTGCATTGTTAATATGGATTAATAATGTAATCATGAATATTAATATTTGAACACTCATATTCTAAGAGACTCTTGTAATCACAAAATGCAGTTAGGAGTCAGTAGTAGGATTTGATTGAGATCCCTGTGTTGACACTGGAGGGATTCACATGTTCAAATCCTTGTATTGGCTAACCTTTCCACAAAGCCTTATTATTAATATCGTGCACGTCTAATATTGTGCCACCAGAGGCCTTCCCCAGTTTGGCCCCTTATGAATAGTGGGTGAGGGTGACTGCTAGGCCACGGTTCTGGTGAATTTTAAAACCATTTAATCTACAAATCAATACTTCCTATTACTGTGAAACTAAGAACTAGAGCAAAAGAACAAGAATAGCTGTGGTTTAGCGCTTAGAGGTAAAAATACTAATCAAAGCTGGCAGCTCTAGAAAATACACAGATGATGTGTGTGTGTGTGTGTGTGTGTGTGTGTGTGTGTGTGTTTGACTGCAGTTGAACATGTGTACATACAATGTCAACATCTGCACCACTGAGCTTTCAGTCTTTTAGCATTTAATGCCGAATGTGAATCATTTATGCATCCCTGAAGTTCAGCTGAAGCTGTAATTTATTCATCAGCGATCCCCAAAATACACACTTCTTGAATTTTCAAAGCACTCTCTTGAGAGAGGACAGGCAAATAAAAAGAGGGGGCAGAGAGGGAGGTTTGGAGAGAACACTGCGTGTTGATACAGCACATCCTACACACACACACACACACACACACACACTTAAGACAGCACATACTGTAAGATAAAACATCAAACATGACAGCGTACATCACTTAAAATAAAATGCAACACTACAAGGATAAATGAACAAATATAAACATACAGTTAATTTTCTCACATTGCCTCCCTAGTGATCAGGCATAAGTGTATAAAGAACACAAAATGAGTTTTTTATGCTAATATAACTGCAAAGCGAAGAAAACTAGATTTCGCATTAATGAAGAAAATGTGAGCGGTGCTTTTCCTTGCAAAAATCACAACCAACGGCTGCCAGGACATTACTCTCAAAAGTTTTCTAAGGTGTTCTTAATGTTCTAAATGTTGCTATAGAGTATTGGACAGTTGCTAAGGTCTTCAGGCTGGTTGCTAGGAGGTTGTCATTACTGACCCAAATCAAAAGAGACCATCCTCAGTTTTCCATGATATTCTAGTCCCTCCTTCATTTTAAATCTGTTCTTTATTTGCACCATTTTTTTCAATCTGCCAGGTGAAAATTTATGTTGGAACACTCAAACATACAGTGAGAAATTATCAAGATATTTTAGCAACGTCTTGCAACAAGAGTGTCAGCAACATTACATGACGTGGGCATATCCATTTCATACAAATGAATTGTGCAGTATGCACTGTTGCAGTTTATATAAAACACCTCCATAGTGTTGTAGCGGCAATAAATCTGATTCCAATTGTTTTTAATAATTAGTACTTCGAATCAGATTACTTGTACCATCAGTACATCTCATTAGCATAAATATTTACACAACCCACCAACACCAATAACATCAGAGCATCAAGCAGCAGAAACATCCATTTAATGTGTGAATGCTCCATAAGTATGCACAATGGCTGTAGTGATGGCTGTCTGAGAAAGCACTGTTAAATATCATGCTAGACTGAAGACAATTTCACAATATCCACTGCAAATGAGCTATGCATGAGTAAGCACAATACATGGCACTGACTTTAGGCGACACAAATAAGCAAGCTAAATTTCAGCTACATTTCCATCATCATGGGAAGAGGAATGTATTATACTTCTTATTTGAGGAGTTACCGTTGCCACTGGGAGTCAATTTCAAATCCATTCTAGTGCAGGCTTGGAGGCTGCTATGGCGTCTTTAAAGGTGGCTTTCTCACCTCACTACAAACCAGGCAGAGGCTTAATATATTACACAGCATGAGCTTTCACTTTAACCGGCAGAAATATCAACCTCAAAAATAACACCACTGCAGAGAGCATGTATTTGAACAGCCAAAGTTTGCAGAGAAACCTCCAACAAACATTAGCCTATTCTATTCATCTTCTAATCCACGGAGAGTAACTCTCTTGAAGAGAATGTAGGACTAGGATTCAAAGATATCTTTCAGCCCCAGAATATTTCACAGATGTATTATTTGTGACAGGAAGTGCCTTACATTTAACCTTTTCCATCCATTCCTGCTGACTATTTGCAGTCTGGTGGACATCAAAACACGGAGGTGGTCCTGAAATTTGTGCACAGCTAAGGTCATTTCCTCCAGTTCAGCTTTTTCAATAGGTCAAACTTTCAGACTCAATCAGATTATGAAAATATCAGAACATATTAGTACAGGAGCTAGAGATGGGCCTATTGATTGACAGCACAATATTCTTTGAGAGTGAAAATTCATGATAAGTTATTGCCTATTTTCAGAACTTCTGAAATATTTCATAATGACAGACCACAGTTTCCAAAAAGCAATATTGGCGTTGCTATTGAGGTGGGATATGGGTAAGATAAGGGATGTGTGAACAGTGTAATTATAAATGCAATTACAGAAATTAAATTACATATAGTTATTTGTAAAAAGACAATGCAAAAACATATATGTACACAATAGGTGCACGTCTACTGAACCTTTCCATTTGCCTAAAGGTTCTTTATAGTGGAAATGTTCTTCCTGCTAAGACAATTTTGATTTGAAGGACTGTGGCATCTATGTGGCATTCTGTGACATCACTGTGAAAATTCCTTTTTGGAACCTTTATTGTTTAGAGTGTAGAGATGAACGCTTGTGGTTGCTACAGACTGAAGCAATCACACAAATCCTTGCAACTGTGGAGTTTTTGGAGGCTCATATTCTTGCTGGTCTATGCTGTTGCTTCCATAACAGTTACTGTGAAATACTTCAGGCTGAGCTGTGGTAAATATTTTAAAATATTATGGCTGGCTGAAGAACTTTGATTATATGAAATGATATCAACACTGAAGGCAATTTCAGGTATGGCCATGCTACTGCTGGAAGCGCAATGGAAGAACGAGCATCTCGGGTACAATCTCTATGAATGATGTGGTGGTAATGTACAAAAAGTCAAACCTTCAAATGATTCAGTATTATTCTTTACAAATTATTTCAGCTGAAGAAAATTAATAAATCAATAGACCCATTTAAAAGGGGGTTGTATGTAAGAATTTCCATGTACTGTATTGATTCCTTTTTTATTGTCGATGTGTGAACAGCTTCAAACAAAACTTAAAAACGGCACTTCCTAGGATTTTATGTGGAAGGACTCAGGGTGAAGGACTCTCTTTATGAAACACATGAAACAAATACTGGGCAATGCTGAAAGAGCCATTCTGTTCTTTAATGCCAACATGTCATGCAAAGAAATGGATGCATTTAAACTGTTGTCTCATATACATTGCAAATTATTTTTACTTCTAAATGATGAAAGCAAAGGAACTACACTGTGAATATATCAGGCACTGAATTATGTTTAATCTCTTGTTACGTGTACATGAGTGCAAGCAAGCAAGTTGCTGACTGGAGTTCAGTTATTGGCCACCGGTGTCACTATAAAAGGGTCTCTGAATTCTACATGCAGCACTAGATGTGTAAGCAGCACCTAATTTTCCATCGGTGGTGTTAGATCACACTGCATTCTCACGTTCATCAAGGAGGAACATTTTGGAACTACACAACAGTAAGTGAATGACTCATTTCTTCTTTTTTTTTTTTAGGTGAACTGCTCCATCACTTATTCTTTCAGTACTTCTAAGGAAATTTCAAACCCAGCTTTTGGGTTTTTGAATCTACGGTACTACTGTTTCACAATTTCAGACTTCTGTTGCATGCCCTCATGTGTTACATCCTTGTTGATGCTAACTCAAAGCTTTAACCTTCAAGGAGCTCACTGACCTTTCTGTATTAGTACAGGCCTTGACCTTTCCGTACACTGAGTGTGGGTTAAGAGACGCAAACCAGCTTCGACTGAAAGGCCAAAGGCCATGAAGATGCTCTCTAAAACCTTATTAACCTTACCTTCATAAATACTTTGTGAAGAATAAATGTACTGACTCATCTGAGCTGGCTTTAATTGAACGATGTCATCAGTACAGCAGAATAAAACTCATCTCACATCAGTTCAGTGAAGCGCCGAGTGAAAACTGATGATTAGCTTTGTGGTTTTATGTTATAAACAAAAGCGGGGGGCAAACAGATTTCATTAACTATTCATGACATATTAGTTGACATTAACCTTCTTATTACATGGCAGCTCACTAAATAAATTAATAAATGAACATAATATATTTGTAACGAAGGGGACTGACAAGGCGTATCCAAATGCAGAGCTTTATTAAAAGGCATGGTCAAGCAGGCAGGGTCGAGAAAGCAGCAAATAACAATGGTGGAGGCAAAACAGGCAAAACCGAGTCCAAGACCAAAATTTCGGTCAGTACACTGAGAAATCATACACATGAAACAAGACTAGACTAGACTAGGGAATACAAGGAAACGCTTTGTACGAGGGCAAACACTCAATACTCAGTGGCAAGGCTACAAACACAGACAGTTTTTAAAGGTGACACAACAAGTTAATTAGGGGGAGGGGCCAATGAGTTGAAGCCAATGAGCTAAGAGACAGGTAAGCACAGAGATGGGTTACAATGGGTAACCGACACTTCACAATAAGAGTCCTAAATTATAACAGAGCTAACACACACACCTAACAGAGTCTGTGATGGAGTGCCTTCTACTGGAGTTTGTGGCTGATAAACGTGACAATATTAATTTAAGTAGAATTTTTTTTTAAAGACATTAAAGATTGATATTAAATGCATACCGATGCATAACCAATCACATTTCAGAGATGTGTAGTACTGTAAAAAAATACATATATCAATATCAGTGTCACTATTAGTATCTATATTGGCCACATACAGTAATATACTTAAATGGCCAAATATAGACAATGTGAAATGATATTAACATCAATATGATTTGAACAGAGTTGGCTATATTTGAGTTTCTGAGAATCTATGATATGCTCCAGTCAACATTTGTACCGTAGAAATGAAATCTGAGAAGGCCACTATACAGTAAGGTATACATTTCATATACTATGAAACTCAATTTGAATGCTCAATACAGTCTTAGAGTATTTATTGTTACAATCTTAAACATTACATCATTACATGTTTTATTATTTTTAATCATTAATCTTTATTGTATACTTAATATAGTGTGTTATTTTAGACAAAAGGAACTTATTTGAAAATGTGAATGCTAAACAAAAGAGTAATAAATGGGAATAATTTATTATAATATAATATTATTAACAATTTTGCAATCCAAGCGGGAATGCTGGAACTACGATGAATAGAGCGAAAGCATTATAGTCAGCACTGTTATTTATAACCTGATTACAGCTGCTGAGTAGATGAAAGACAAAACCCATGATGTTTTTATTCAGTAGAAGTTTAAATAAAAACAAGATATTGACTGAGTGTGGTTTCTGATGTAGGAGAGTCGTGAGAATATCAGCAATTACACACATGCCCTTAAGATCCTTAACCCTAACTGCCTCTAAAGTGATTTACAAAGAGAAGAATAATCCATCAAATGCAAATGAAATGAAAACAAGTATCTGTTGTATATCATTTCATTTCAAGATTATAGACATATTTCTAAGGTAAAATATTTAATAAAGACTTACAATATTTATTTACATCTCCAAAAAGATTTCCCTTTTCCAACCTGAAAGAACGCCATGAATACATTTTCTTTTCTTTTTTTTAACATATATTAAATATATTTAATATTAAAAGATTTGTTTATAAAAATTAAGCACTCACTTTCCCATTACTGTAAGAACATCTTTAAAATGCATTGACAATATGTTTTTCATCGCAGTAATATAATAATTGCAGCTCTTACCAATTACACTAGTGTGCATTTTAGCGTGGAAATGTGTGTAATTGTCATAAAATGTCATAAAATAAAATGAAAAAAAAAAAAATTACATTTTACATAAGATTGCCTATGAAAATGTACATAAGATTGCCAATGAGATACTTTTATCACACAGACAAAGAAATAAGAGTTTTGTTTCTTCAACAAGGGGAAACAATTTGGAAAGTTTGCTTGAGGTTTTCAAAAACTTTTCATGTCTTATTATTTCATCTGTCGTTTGAGGTCAAAACCTGCTACAATCAATTTCATCCAGAGAATGAAACATCTTATCAATCAAGCACAGGAAACGCCTCAAGGTACAAAACATCTCCATTTAATCAGCCGGCACCTGCGTTAAGGCGAGTCATGTTATATCCTGTTTATGACAGTTCTGAGAGAGAGATAAATAATTATTCACATTTGGCTTTCTCCTTTACAAGCACAAACACACATATATTAGATTATGCTACTCTCAGAAACTGCTAAAACACATCATTTTATTAATATTTCAGTTGGCTTCGGGTAAAATCCCAGTGTCTTCTGTATTTCATGGCTGTGTGAGCTCAAGAAACATCTTCTCTAAAAGGCTGTTTCAGAAGCAAAGAGAATCTGACAGCAAGCTTAATTTACTTTTTAATACTTAGAGGAAGCAATCCAGTTTTAAAGAGCTCTAAATTGAAACGATTACAGACGACCCACTCTTGTGGAATCTTGCGCAAAGCTTTATGGTTTTAATTGCTTCTGCATTTTTGGTGGCTGTGATGATACTTTTAAACTTTTTTTTAATAACCACTGCACCAACGGAGAAGGTTACACTATGCACCAGCAACTGTAAGCCATTTTTTCTAATTAAATAAGTGGTGATAAATGCACAAACAGGAAAAAGTTGCAAGCTATGTTGCGAGCTAGAGGTGTGCTGTTAAATGATAATATGCATCTTTGAATAATAATGTGGTGCATGTGCTCTCACGCAAGACAGTAATTAAGCACAGCTGCATGCTAAATATATGACACACTGTAAAAAATGATTGTGATTTTAATGGTAAAAAACTGTGAAAATGCTACGGTAAAGCATGTTAATTGGTTACAGGGAATTTACAGGGAAACACCGTAAACTGACATTCCCAGAATTCCCTGCATTGCGTTTTAAATTTATTTTTTTTTCTTTGAAATAACTGTTTCTTCTTTTTTTATATCAGTTGTGCTTATTAGGGTTGTATGTTACATGTAATGTTGTTACATTACTGTTTATTGCACATTTCAGTTTAATAATTCTTACCATGATGGTGTTTAGTGTTTGTGTGAATGACACTGAGCACCTTCTATATATCTTACTATTTTAAAGCTACTTGTGATGAGCTTTGGTTCATCATATGACCTTTTCATTACCACCTACATTTGGTAGTTATCAGTGTATTTCAAAGATACAAAACAGATTCCACCACTGTAATAGGTTGGTATATTAACATTATATCAGTTATTAAGGTTTATTATTAGAAATTACAGTATTTAACTGTAAATTTAACATAAAACTGTAAAACAAAAAGTATTATTACCATATTTTTCACGGTTTTATTCTGGCAACCACAGCTACCATTTTTTACCGTAAATTGTACGGATTTGTCTTTTACAGTGCATGCTCATTTGAACATTAATAGCAAATTATGCATATCTGAGAGACACTAGGAGGAGGCAACTGAATTTATGTGAATGTTTTTATATTGGAAAAAGTGGACAGAAGGCAGATTCAAAAATACTGATCTAATGTTAATGATACATTTTATGCGCTTTTTAGATGGATATAAATGTCCACACAAGGTTTTAATAGGAAAAGGTAATAGACTTATATCTGATTTACAACTCTCATGTTTATTTATGTGTTTATTGATTGATTGATAACATGACAAGAGAATAGCAGCAGTGCAGATGCTTGTTACTGCCTATATATATATATATATACAAGCTGTTGTGAGCTGAATTCTGACATTATCTATATGAAATCTAGACATGTGGAGATGGGGGAGAAGGGGGATTTCAGAGGAAATCTGATAGAGTTCTGCAGGTACCTAACCTAGACTATTTAAGCGCATGTATTATGATTGAAAACAACTTTTTCATTATAATTTTTTTAAAGTAATTCATGGCAAATCTTAATTCTTTCTATTAAAGTATTGAAATGAATTGAAGAAACGAAAATCAAATCTTTTACAGTAAATATTAAAATGATGTTTACAGTGCGTTTAAAATGTGAGTGAAGTTATCAAGAACAACATTTTGCTGCCACGACATTTAGGTTCTGTGGGTGGACTATATAGTTGCTAAGGTGTTATATATGCGATGTGGTTTGCTAGGCTGTTTTGGAATGAGATAGTTGCTTACTCAACCAAACCAAAAGAGCACAATTTTCTATGATATTCAAGTCTCTAGATATGGTTCAGCTCTATAGAATGTCTTTAAGCCATTTAAAAATAAAAATGTGAAGGTCCAATCCCTTTGAAAACTCTGCAAGCTGCATGATTTGAAGAATCTGTAGCACAAAAAAGGTACACAGTGTAATTTAATACTTTGTAATTGTGCACTATGCATCATAGCATAAAACCATTTAGGCAACAATTCATAAGGGTCATTTTAAGTCATAAAAAAAAATGCTCAGATGAAGACTCATCCTGTAAGCAGTTTGCTTTTAGGAGCTGTCCACACATCAAGTGCTGAAACAAATCCTGAAACAACATAACACACAGCACTGTATCCTTTCTATATGGGACTTGTAGCAATTATGTTAACGGTGGACTGCAGAAAAGCATGTGCATCTGTGAATTATTAATAATGCAAATGTTTGGCAGTGCAATAACAATAAAGCAGCATCAAAAGCTTACATCAACAACCAAGCTATTTGTATGAATGCATGTAGAATTATTCGGCTACACTAGAAAAGTTTTCATTGGAAACAATATTAGCATATTCTCTAGCTCACAGGCCTATGCAGCTGCCGAAACAAAATTACACAACTTTCACAAAAAGTGAAATTTGTGCTATAAAGTCTATAGTACGCATGTGTATCATTTATTCATCTTCAAGTCACTGCAAATACGAATGGCTTTCTTTCTCGAACACAAAGCAAGATGAAAGGAAGGAACGTTTTGCTTAACGAAACACCAAAGAAGTGGTTATGTTGCAATATTTTAACTACATTAAACTAAAAAAAGAATCCCTCTTGATGTGCTAAGTTTCAATGCACGTGAAAAGCAATGATATTTGAGAGACACAGAAGAGAGGAAGATTTTCAGTGAAAAATAACTTAAATTTTCATCTGTTTCTCAGACTTTACTTTGTATATTGTATAGAAAAGAGCAGCTCAAACATTATGCAACCATTCCATAATTCCATATATGTTTTACAGAAAAAAGAAAGCAATATTACTTTCAAATTCAACACCACACAAACTATATCTGCAACTGCTTCACAACAGCTATAGTGAAACGGCAAACTGCATTAGAATTAGTGATTATAAAGAAAGGATTTCAGTTGAACTGCGCAGTCACAGGTGTTTGAACATAGCTCATCCATGCAAATATATATAATGGTTTACAGCCTTAGATGTTGTTTTTAATGCAGCTGTTTTTGAAGTGATGCCAGATTTGTTATGCATCTTTTTTATTTCATTCCACCAAGTTCATTTTTATTTGCAACATGACTGCGAGCATTTTCATTTTTGACTGAATTATTCTACTATCAATGAATGATTTCATTTGCACATCATCACGTCATCAGGCTGAGCACATTTATGTAACACATTTCTCTTGCTCTATTTGATTTAATTCTAGCATAAAATTAGCACATTGTTATTATAACTGACACAGGTAAACAAGAAAAAAGCACATATGGCTGAACCACTGAAATATAGCATCTCTCCACGGGACAGATGTGCAGATACTGTGTCTATTTCTCCCTGTTCCTCATAAAGAAAAAAATCTCTGGCCATTGGGGCTTGTTAGTGGATATTAAAACCACCATCACTACACTGTAATTACATCTGAAACACTTTTGCAACAAGAGCATTTGTGCCTTTGTGTGAGCTGGAACATAAATCGCAATTCCCTGTAATCTTTGCATCTCATAGATCTAGAGCATTTTGATCCAAAAGCAGTTTTTGATACCGGGCTCAAAGATAAGTGTTTCATGGTAAATCTTTGATTCTCTTAATACCACAGCAGCCATCATTCTTAACATCAAGCCTGACTTCATTCAGCTTACATTCCCTGCCTTATCCGTTTCAGCTATTAGGTATAATGGAAAAACATCCTTCAGTTCTGTGGACTTCTTCCGTCAGGTAACCAAACAAACTAATTAGTGTCTAAATTAACCAGTGAAAGTTAAGAAATCAGTAAATCAATGAGATTATGATATATAACGCTGCTAAAAGTCATTTCAAGGGTCAGATCAGGTAGAAATCAATCCTCAAGATATCAACTGCATATTTAACAGTCTTTATTCCTAATATGTTTATAAACATAATGCATGACTATTAACAATTTGATTCATGCATCTTAACGATTACTTTTTTATTTCGAAATAAGAATGTTCATTTCCAGTCTTTTTAACAAAAGATCTGTTTGATAGTATAAATATTACACTCTTTTACACTAATCCAGATATCACTGTCATGCGATATGAACATGAGATCATGCACTGAAAAAAACTTCACCGCAGGTCATATGTCTCATTTAGTCATTTACAGACTTGTGATTTTTCTCGCAATGATGTCAAGCATGCAGAGAAACGCCAGAAGCAACAGTTCCACAAGGGACTCAAAGGCAAAACCAGGAATGCACTAATTAAAAAGTACAGATACATCAGGAGAATATGATCCAACGTAGACTGAAAGAGCAATTAGAAGAGGAGATAAAATGAGACATTGTTGAAAGGTACATACTGTGTTTCTGAGGAAGCGTTCCGATGTTCTCCATGCTCTTCTGTGAGTTCAGTGCACATGTGTGTGAGTGAGTGAATGAATGAGAGAGAGAGAGAGAGAGAGAGATAGAGACCTTCCCCTTTCTGTGTGCTGTAATGTTCACACCAATAGTGACGATGTGGCAACAAGGGGAAGGGGGTTATGATGTTACAAGATAGAGCGAGAGAAAAAGAGAGAGGAGGAGAGATAAGCAGAGAAAGGGAGGGAGAGGGGAAAAATATTACAGCATTAAACAATAAAGCAAGAGTGGATACACAGAAAAATCAATGTCAGGGTGCTGAGATCAAGAGAAGAGGTCTACAGGGTGAGAGACAAGTGAGAGTTATGAGATAGCAGGGAAAATCATGTAATTGGAATTTTAAAAAGCTAAATCAAAAATATTGGAAATATAAATGCATGTCCTAGGAAATCCATCTTTCATATTTAATGGGAAAAGGCAAGATCAAATTTCCTTCCTACACTTGCCTTCATTATCTAATGCATGATATTTTTGCCCAATCCCCAGTTAAGCGCAAACCCCTGCCTCGTAGCCAATTCTAAAGATTTCATTGACTGTGTGAATCCCAGGGCTGATCTGCACAACACTGCCATAAATACTGATGCCTTACATTAACCTTCATATAGTGTTGATGATAAGATCAATCTATGATTTTACTCAACTATGAATCCGGGAAGTCTGAATGTGAGCCTGTGTTGAAACATGTCTGTGAGGTGCTTTTTGCACTTAACTGGTTTATTTTATTTTATCTATTTATTTATTATTGCTATTTTACATGTTGCATTAGGTTTGATGTTAACAATGTTTTTGGTAATGAGTCAAGTAAAAATCTTCAATTAAGGCATATTTTTTTGGCTTTTTACTTTTCAATTTTTCCATTTTTAGCTATTGAAATTTACATCCTTATTTTTCTAGCTCACATGCTGTAAAATTATGTACGGTACTTAGGTTTGAGAGTTGGCACAGGGCTCCACCATATTTCCCTAAGGTCTATCACTTTCAAATTTCTGGTCCTTCCACTAAGTTTTTATTTAGGCCCTAAATAATAAAAACAAAAAAAAGGAAGAAGTAGAAGAGGAAAAACAAAATAGACCATTTCACAATCTTATTAATTCTCAATGGATAAACTAAATATCTAACCTTGCATTAATTTGAAACACTTCAGCTTATTAAGAGCTTTTTTATTGACTATGTGATTTATTGACTATTTTATTTTTATTGATAGATTTTTATTGACTATGTGATTCTTTAGAGATTAAGATGCTCTTGAAGTTTCTTCAAATCAATAATATTGGTTTCTAGGGTAATTAAACCACCAGCACATTGATGGTTTTCCAAAGTAATAGAATATAAATGTTCTTTGTGGAGCTTAAAAAGCTTCTTTCTGGCATCACACTGTAAGGTTTTATTTTTAGGAGCTTTTTCTAGTTTTACTCATGCATTCAGCAGTGTTCATATTGCTTCACCCACATGAGCAATCTGCTCTTCTTCAAAATCACGATCCCTCTACAGCCGTCCATCAGGTATCTGGAATCATGCGGTCTCTATCTCGGCTCTGTTGATATTTTTTGTGACACATCCCTATCAAGTGGTAATGCAACAGTGACAGCTAAATAAACATTCAGCTTCTTATCCCAGTGCTCCTGAAAGATCTCCTGCCAGACCAAGTGGCTCAGGAAAGAGTAAAACTGCAGAAATCTCATTTCCATAGCGACAGCCGAATAAAAAGACCTTGGGGCGCTCCTGCGCAAGCAAATGTACCGGTGACCCTAGAAAGCAGGATACGAATTTGAAATATAGTCAGTATCTCTGTTCCAAAACCTAGTGAGCTGCCTTTGCTTTTTAATGCCTAAGGCAGCATCCTATAACCCAACCTCGTAATTGACTTACCGTGTCATTGGATCTCATAATAAACCCCTCGACCACTGAATGAGTCCAGCACAAATGTATTTCGAGTTACATGTATGAATTAAATTATGGAGACTGAGGGACTGGAGATGCTTTCTGTGTGTTGTACATGGATTGTGCAAGCAATTTTTAAAAAAGTGTGGACAAAATCACAATTTGTCCAACCACAATCAGGGTTTCTATCCATTTAGTCCTTATCAGTACTCTTTTTTAAGGTTAAGAGCTGCTTTATTGTTAACAACTGATAGAAGACATTTGAGTTTTGCTTTCTACAATAGATCACAGGTAAATATCCAACTTTTTGTTTAAATTATTACTATTTCAGTGTGAGAAACCACTTCAAATGATGCCAATATGTTCCACCCATCCAACAAACAAATGATGCTTAATAGAGTTGTACTAAAATTACTTTTTCATTTTTAGCTATTAGCTATTTTCTAGCTAAGTTTTAATGTGTTTTTTCACTCATTATTCTCAACAATGTCAAGACCTTGTGTAAATGAGTTTTACGGTGATATGTTGCTAAAATTATGAATGAGCAAAAAAAAAAAGGAAATAAATTCAACACAAAATTATGAGTTAAAATAATCAACATTTAAATGTATAAATATTTGAACTAATTATACTATAATCTCTGACTTGGATCACCTTTGTCTTTAAAAAGAGTTTAATAATGTATTTTAAGTTTGACTAGGCCAAAATAGGTATAATAACCTACAGTACAACAATAAGAATTTAAAACATGCGGGATTTACCTTATTTTTAGAAATAGAATTTAGAAATAGAAATGTAGTGTAATGCAGCCTTCACATTAATGATGTTGTCTCAAAATGTAGACAGCACACTACACTCCTAAACAAAGTCAGTGATTTACTTTTTATTCATACTTTTCACCTGAATAAAATATATATGTACAGTCAAGATTTATGAATTATTCTACTGAGCTTGTCGCAGTATATTCTGGGATTGGCTTATCTGTGAAAAACATATGCAATGCTGCCTTCGACTGTGGCCAAATCTCTTTTAGGAGCTCGACCATGATGCCTATCAGAATGAAGAATGCTGTCTGGGAAGGCAGCTTAGTAGGTTTTGGAACAGAGCCTTCTGTGTCCTCAAAAGTTTGTGGAGCAAGAAAAACAATCCATCTGGGAAAATATCACATTGACACAGTGGACGTTTTGAAGACCAAGACAGGGAAGTTGGAACAGCACCATAGAGGAAGAAACGAGAAAGCTAAATTCTATTTTTTCTGTTCTATTGGTTTTGCAGTCCCCAGATAGCAATATTCTGCAAGAAAGCATCTCTCTCCTCAACCGCTGTGCTGCAGAGATGTGCCCATCCCTCAGGACCAATTTAGAATTGCAGAATATGAGGTTAGAAGTTTCCTGTGCCTTGAGTTTTTCCACCGACACTCCGGGGATCGGCATGAAGACTGCTCTCAATACATGCCATTACTTTCTGGTCCCATTGTGTTTCCACAAACACCCAGCAGTCAGTATCTGCGCGGTTTATCGCTACACTCTTTAGAATTCAGTGGATGGCAAGGTCAGATCCGGCAGCATGCTGGGAATTACATGGTGCAAACATATACAGAACAGCACACACATGCAGCAGCCGTGCATCCCTCTGAATTGTGAATGAAGTGGCCACGGGCTGTTTTCCCAAGTTCCTCATTGCCACCGTTCATTCAGTATTCATATATTCGCTCAGATTCGCCTTGATCTCGCTCATGTCGGCAGACAGCACGGATCAAGTATTCATCTTTCATTTTAAATGAGCTGTTATGAATTTAGATGGATGAGATTTTGGGTCAAAGCTGCTGTGTTGTTGTTGATCTAAGAGGTAAGATGAGATTTCTAATGAAAAAATAGAAGGGAATAAAAGGAGCGAAATACAATGAGAAATGGCCCAGTTAAGCACTCATGCTATCAGATCATTGAAGTCAATACGGGAGCATGACTGCGTAACACCTAAAAGTGCAATTGTTCAAATGCATGAAATTGATTTGTGCATGTATCACGAAGCTAGATTTTTACATTTTCTAAAAGAAATGGACCGGCGCTTTTGCCTGTACAAAAGATTTTGTGGATTGTTGCCAGGGCAATAGACTATTTTTAATTAGATTGACTCATTGAGAGTGCTTCATTCACCATCTTGCGCAATTTGGAATGAATGTTATTGATTGATTGATTGATTGATTGATTCATTCATTCATTCATTCATTCATTCATTCAAATCTTTATTCCAGTGTATTTGGAAGAGAGATTCATGCATAATGCAAAACACAACTTGCATATTACATTTTTCATTGAGGTTGTGTGCCTTAACTGACATATTTTGACATATTGCATATTATGTAGTTATTATTTAAGTGTGGTGTTATTTTTGTTGATTTATCAACTGATGAAGGGTCGGTTCTTTGCCATTGTCTGCTTTTGCTTGCTCAGTTTGGGAAGAATAAAAGCAATTACACTGCACTGACACTATATCGGATGAGAATAAAATTTTTAGCTGAATAGAGCTGGCTAGTAACTTTACAATATTCATATTGAACTGAATCAACTCTGGAGCACATAAACTGACTTGCAACAAATTGTATTTCTTTGGGATATACTTCTTACGATGCATCATCTCGTTTTCAAGGAAGTCCTATTACACAATAATCCAAAAACATAAAAAAAAAAAACAACAACAATTTGACCTGAATAATAAAACTTTTATCTTCTGTAGAGTTGCTTTTATAGCTGAAATTGAATTTGCTTCATAAGTGATGAATTTTACAACAGAAACACCATTAGTTTCCTGTTTATTCATTCAATGTAGTAAAAATACATTGCCATCTCCAAATGTGTTTTCAATTATCCAATTGCAATGCGTTTGATAGTGTGGGCTTTCTGAGTCATTTCTTTCTGGCCCAAGACAAAACAGCAAAATCTGTCTTTATAATACTCTGGAATTCTAAAATAATTAAATAAATAATGTAATTTAGAAGACTGTGGAAGATGTAGAATAAACATCAAGGTTACAAACGTAACCCACGTTCCCTAAAGGATGGAACGGAGACATTACTTATGGGAACTTGACAGAGAGACCAATTGCCTTTGGGCTTTAAACAAAAGGTCACATGCAGGTTTTCGCTGAAGAGTCATGGCACGAAAGTGTAACCGTCTCCGTTCCCTCCCTCAGGAAACGTAGGTTACGTTTGTAACCTAGACGTTACCCTTTCACTTCGACGTTACATATGGGAACACCCATGGAACAGGCCACGAGCCTGGAGACCGCGTTACGCGGAGACCCAACCGCCGACAGGCGAAATACATTTAAAGTTTGTCAGCAGAGGAGTCTGCACGTAACTTTCCCAACCCCTTGGGGCCCAGGACGGGGGGCCCACAGGGTTGCCAGTTGTAGAAGCAGGTGGTTGGGGAGTGAAGCACATGACTAAACAAATAGTTTCTGCATGTGGAAATAAAGAAATGCAATATATCGATAAGATTATGGATATAATTGAAGGGAAACATAGCTTTCTGGCTGACTGTGGAATATTGAGATTTGTAGCCACACCTACTGGGCGAAGGAGACCCAGAGGTAGCACAGCCAGAGCTACTCCGCTCTAGGTCCGACTGCGTGGCGGGGAGGACTCAGGTTCAGCTATTACAGGGAAACACTAAGAAGATTGTGCATATAGAAGATAGGGCTGGTCCATCATTTTGTGATTACATCATTATCCAGTCAGATCAAAATGTATATCTCCTATATATTATTACGAGCTGCTTACCTTGACATCTCAATCAAGCATCCCTCTGCTACCCCAACTCCTCTCTATTTAAGATCCTTTTCTATGGTGGGAGAGCTTGGGAATCGGGCTGGACGCAGAGCTCGGATACCTCGCTCTGAAAAGGAGGGGGGCACCCCAGGCTTAGGAGCTCCCGTCGAGCTCCGACCCCTCTCCCTGGACAGCACGCCAAATATGCTTCTACGCAATTATATGTAAGTGTGAAAATGTGAAATAACTTATTTTGTATTAATAGAAAGAAGAATAAAAAGTCAGATTTTGAAACACACAGGAGCAAGCAAAAGAAGCACATTTAAGGTTGTATTTATCAACCTCAGCGATGTACTTCAGTCGCACACAAGCATCACCCAGCATGAATGCTGTAGCTGGACGTCAGCCGCTCACTCCAGTGTAGCTAATTGCATCTGCACACAATGCCTACCCCTCTTATTCTGTTCCCTCAGACCTTGCAAAACCACAAAAGGCAGCAGTCACCATTGTGGCGGCACAATGCATGTATGCTTGGCTGGAAAAAAAGCCAGCCTTCAATTGATCTCAATGGACAATTCAGTGCACCCTGATGGTGAGCCATTCAGCTGGGCCGGGCCAGGCCTGTTTGCAGCTCAAGGATCAGGTTTGCTCGAGCTCATTAAGTGTTCAAGGCAATTAGATTGGATAGGACTTCTGGCAAACCTCACCAGATTAATAATCATTTTTGAAGCCCCCAGTGAGGGTGCTACATATTGCTGGTGAGAAAGTCGAATGCATTTAAATGCCACTTTTTGTACGATGAGGTCCAGAGCTTCTGTTCAAAAGCTCCCCAACACACCCATGAATCTGCGTTCGGTCTGAGAATGTGTGTGTATTTGTGTATATGGGTCATGTGTGGCATGAACTACCTGATCCGTGGCTAAATTGCATTTCCTGGCTGGCCTATCTTTCATTATGCGATCTAATGTGACTGCTGTTTTATAGGAGCAGCAGACCATTTCTCATCTTATCAATTACATGCAAATTTCAGTAAGAAGAAGATCATGATACAGTTTTTAAAAATTCAGCAACTTTAGAGAGACAGCATCTGCTGGAACACTCTCATATTCTCACTAAAACAATGGTCTTTCTTCATGCTTTAGCACACTCGTAAAGCATACTTTGAAAAAGACTTTCAATGGAATACAGTTCATCCACTGTAAAACAGCACACACTGCACTTCAATTTTATATTAATGTAAGAAGTTGCAACAAAATTAACTAAGAATCTAAAACAACTAATCTCTGCTTCATGTTGCAACTCGTAATAATACGTGGATGCAAACAATATCTTACTATTGTAAGTTTAGTCATTTATCAGAAGCTTTTATCCAAAGCAAGAGGACAATGGAAGCAATTACAATAAACAAAAGAGCAATGATATGCAAGTATTGTAACAAGTCTCAGTTAGCTTAATTCAGGTTAATTCATTAACTCAGGTAGCAACGAATTTATACATTATATGAAAAAAAAACAGTTAGAATAGAAGACAGACTAGAGCAAGCTAGAGGCATTTTATGTTTTTGTTAATTGTAATAAATAAAAACAGAAGGAACAGATAGAATAAAAAAAGAGAAGCTAGTGTTAAGAAAACAAGGAGTCACTAAATGAGTGCCAGTCTAAAAGTAACTTCTGATTATGCCTTTTTAATTATTGCTCTGGTGGAAATGAGAATTTTCGGTAACACTTTAGAATAACGTTCCATTGTAAGCCTTTTATAAGTCATTTATAAGTGATTGGTTAATGATGAAATGTTCATCTACAAAACATTCACAAATGATTAATAAGTGATTATTATGTCTAGTTAATTAATTTACAAGTCAATTACAAGTTGTAATATGTTAAAAAGCACACTTTTTTTTTATTTAATAAAGTTTGTAAACCCTTTTGTTGGGTAAAGATGGTAAACACATGGAGTATTTAAGCACAAAAAATGTTTTTGTGCTTTTCAACATATCACAACTTGTAAATTACTTGTAAATTAATTAACTAAACATAATAATCACTTATTAATTATTTGTGAATGTTTTGTAGATTAATATTTCATCATTAACTAATCACTTATAAATTACTTACAACGGAACGTTATTCTAAAGTGTTACCGAATTTTCAATGTTTTAGATCGCTTCTTGCTGCCTATTGTAAATCTCAAGAAGTTTGCAGTATATCAATGTTTACATGCGATATGCAACATGCAGTACAGTATAGCTGTAAATCTAATGGCTGATTCTGTGTATTTAACTTCATGCCCTGTGTTACCACTCACCTTGTCCTTGCGATTACAACTAACAATTCATCAGCTAAGAATGTTTTTTCTGGACCTCTGTTACAGTAAACTCATTCCGGATTTTGTTTGTGTTGCAATAGCTGTGTTTAATGTTCTGCTAGCATGGCTGATGGACTTTCAAACTGACTAGACTTTGTTAAGGCAAACATAACTACCACTGCCTTTAATAGAGGTTAGTTATTTAAACAAACCCTTAACCACAAGTATTAAAGTGTAGCGTGCACTGCAACATACCCTGCATTGTTTGAACTATAGGTAATAAAGTTGCCATGAAATGAAAATTCACACAATCTATAAATTATATGCATGTTATTGCTCTTACTGTAAAATTAATTTGTGAACTGAACATTACTCTGTACTGTTTTGCATGAGGCTTTGGATTGCAGCAATAATGCTGTAAATAATGTTAAATTTCTTGCACAGACTGATCGTTTTACTTCATAAGACTTTAAGAGTTTAAGAGACAGATATTCATTTTGTGTTCCTTGATGTGCTCTTAAACACTGACTTGCAATGACCACAGTTTCAGCTAAAAAATCTTATTTTGTGTTCTACTGAAGAAGTCACTACTGAAAAGTCACCTATATTTTGGATGGCTTGAGTCAATCAACGGCATATTTTCATTTTAAAAATAAATTTGGAGCTTGCATTTAGATTCGCTTCATTCATTCAACAACCAGTGGACAGAACCAATACATTTTTTTTCATCTGTAATCCATTGAATTAGGATGTAAGGTTCAGAAGAAAAGATCTTTCACTATCTGCTTCAGAAATTTGTTAAGGAGCGGTGTGCTATTTTTTTCTATGCAGGCAGACTTATGTTTCTCACTTGGTCGATGACAAAATGAGGAGGAAGAAAATCCAGTAGATTTGAGTGGACTCTTAAAACTCAGTAAACAAACAAATAACGACTACCCAAAATACACCATAACCACCCTCAAGGGCTTGTTTATACTGTAATTTTACAGCACATCTTCCTGTATTTGTTTACATGCACCGACTACTGTTTCACTGCAAAATGAACACAAATCAATTCAAAAGATCCAATTACAGGGTACAGCGCCAATGTCAGTGATGTATGAGATATGACGGGCTGGTGGTGGGGGTAGTCTAGGTCCTTGAGATCTGGCCCGGAAAAGCAAAGGTTGTAAATTAAATCCAGAATCCTCTGCTTGCAATAGCGGTACCGTTCCAGCAATTAGCATAATGCTATTAGGCATAGATCAAAAGGTTCTTCAATATGACAGTCACTAATGGTGTCTAATACATGACTCTTAGCCTAGCGACAGCCATTAACATTTATATTATATGTTATCACATCATCAAGGCTAATGAATGCCTAACGAGTGTGCTTTGCAGACGAATGGTTTGTCTCTTAGGTTAACTGTTTGGTTTCTGTATTAAGTCGTTAAGTTGGAGAATGAAATGTTTAATGGGCTGTGTTCTAATAGCTAGTGAGATGCCTACATAGGCAGCATTTTAAGGGAACTCACAGGGAAACATATAAACAGTACCATCATGCTGCCTTTCACTTTTACTTGAAAATCCACTCAATATTAAATTATTAATTGTTTTGTATTTTTTTAATTTATGTTTTTAAATTAACATTTTTTTATTTTTATGTATAATTCTAATTGTTTTATTTATTTATTTTAATTATGGTATGAACATTAGTAAAATATGTGTGTTGAGGTGATTGTTTTGACCAAGACTTGAATCAGATATTCTTCAAAACATATTACTTTAGCTAAAATAATTGTATTGTATAAGTACTGGAATGAGTCTTTTGAGGGGTAAAAGACCAAAAGCTGATTTTCTCTGATTCATTTTTTATGAAACATGCACACTCAAATGTTGATTAAAAAAGAGAATGCATGAGTTTGAGAGTCTCTGTACTTTCTTTTGACATATTGCATGTTCAAATATTCAAAGAACAACATAGTCTGGGGGTCATGAAAGTTTTGTGAAAATGATCAAAAATGCAAGATACAAAATACAAAAAATGGAAGACAAATAATTGTATTATTTCTTTCCCACACAATGTACTGTTGTAATACTCAATAAAAATATACATATTTCTTGTGCAATATAACTACGGGAGTAGTAAACAGTCATTACAAATCATTCACATATGACCAGACAGAATATTTGGCTACTGAGCTGAGTAGCCAAAAGCATTATTAAACTAACTTAAATATTTACAAAGTGAACACACTAGGGACGGGGGCTTTGTAGAGCTTTGTGAATGATAACTTAAATTGGGCTTCTGCGGGAGCACATTCAGTGTGGTGCTGTTGGTTTTCCAGCATGCTGCCTTCAGGGGCATTCACTTAAATGTAGTCAATTAAAACAAGGCTGCAGAGTCTCTGTGCTCTGTGTTGGTCACTGATAAGTGTTTCTATATTACAGCTGTATCCCTGTCCGCTGGTCATTGACACACCGTGTGCTGCTCATTTCCATGTCACTGTGACTGATGTTCCCTCGAGCAGACAATTTAACCGCTGTATATGTCAAAACTCCCTCAAAAGACCTAAGTACGCAACAGATCTTAGGTTATATATGGTGCGTAAATATGGCACTATCCTGCCTAAGGTCCAGTACTGGGAAATTAAGTTACTTTGCATTAAGTTGCATTAAGTTACTTTTTGTCTGATGATCTGGGATGGCTCACTTTTATTTTTAACAAAAACTTAAGATAAGATCCTTCACAACAAAAGTGAAATGAAAGCCTTAGGCTAAAGGAATTTCTGTACCTCAATCCTAATTTCTCTCAATGCAGGCATAGAAGAACTTGTACTTGTAATGTGTTACCCCCAACACTGCTAAGGTCTATAGACAATCATACTTCACTTCCTGTGTTCTGAGTCTATTTTTCCTCTAGTTTCCTCAGCATCTTATGCACTTCATGACATCTCTGCTAATGAATGGCATGGTTCAGGTGTTCATCTGCTTCTACAGCAATCAAACCACACAAAAAAGATCTGCACGAGGTTTTCGATTCAACCATGCATTATCCCCCATCCTCTTTTATTGGGGATAAAAGAACCAAAATGGTGCTAAATCACTTTCCCCAGGGAAGAAAGAGATAAGTCATATTCTCAGTGGTGTTATCCATCATCTGCAGCTCATAACGTCTCCTGTGCTGAATCATGGCTGAGATGACTCTGGGCAAACCGAACCAAAAGCTTTTCTCAAACTACAAACACGCATTAGTGATCTCATTTATAAAGTAAGAGGATTTACAAGCAATGAATGGAAAGAAACCTCAGTTTGGTGTGAATAAAAATGCATAGTATTTTAAATGGGCTCTTGAAAAGAAGCGTGATTTACGTGATCTCCTCAAACGGAAAGCTGGTGCGTCATCCACAGAGCACCTGAAGGGCCGTTCACACTAACAGAAATTAAATGGCTGCAGGTGCTTGTGAATCAGGAGGAAAAACAGCCGCATATTTACATCAAGACAAATTCCAACTCTCTCTGTCAGTCTTGATGAATAAAATTGCCAGCTCTAGTTGAAAATTAATCCCTTCAGGTCGCTTTTCGCTGCAAATTTTTGCTAGTGCCATTGTTATATGTTGCTTTTTGCACACAAAAAGGGTAAGCTCAAAAAATGCAAAGCTTTGTGATGAAATTAAGACAGAAACATGCATATGAATTTTGCAACAAATAATAATAACAATAATGTTATTACATTGCAGAAAAAAATTGTGTCTTGCTTTCCAGTATAAAAACTTTCTTAAATCAAGATGCAGTTACTTGAAAAGCAAAACATTAGTTTAGTTGTTTCTCTGAACAAATGACTAAAATGTTGTTTTTTGTCTCTATCTGCCTGTAGCGTGCGCGGTTCGCTGAAGTGTGCGTGTGAGCTCAGGACCTCCTCCACCATTAACGCTAGTGGTTCAGGCCATGCTGGTAGGTCCTCCTCCACCATTAGCGCTGGTGGTTCGGGCCATGCTGGTAGGTCCTCCTCCACCATTAACGCTGGTGGTTCGGGCCATGCTGGTAGGTCCTCCTCCACCATTAGCGCTGGTGGGTCGGGCCATGCTGGTAGGT
>JAUMHI010000046.1:16792972-16810157 GCA_032359435.1 Enteromius unitaeniatus | reverse complement strand
TGCCAAAATCATCAATATTAAAACAATAAAAGGCTTGAACTACTTCAGTTGTGTGTAATGAATCTAAAATATATGACTGTCTAATGTTTATCAGTACATTAAAGAAAATAATGAACTTTATCACAATGCTCGTCTTGACTTGTTTGGGTCATGTTGTGCACTATTTTTGTGTTTTACTTGATGTTCCTTTACACAAATCAATTGTGCCTACATAAACATACCTACCACAATGAAGTCTGATACTGATATGGGCAGTGTGATTCTACCTTGTGTCCATTGTGGTTGGTTTGTCCGGTGATGTAGTTGGTGAAGACTTCATAAACACTCTCCTCGTTCATTAATTCCTCGCCCCACATCTGTAGGAGGGCCTCTTTCGGAGATTTACTCTTCAGGTAGAACAGGTAGTAGTCTGTCAGCTCGCCAAAGGCTGGTGAGGAGGAGTTACCCCTGACAAGATGGCAGACACACAGTATTCATGAACTTTTGGCATCACACCACACACACAAAAGGTCAGAAAAGAAACATTTCAATGCATGTACCATCTTCCATTGGGAAAGTCATCCCAGTCTTGTGTTCTGTAGATGTAGCTTTTGGGTCGGGAAGCCCAGAAGATTGGCCTGACATCTTCCACCTTGCGCTTTGGATGAGCGCTGACCGCCCAGGGCAGAGGTCGCCTAAAAGTAACAAGATTAATGCAAAGATGTGACTCATAATGCCTGTCAAAATAACTTCCAGGCCATATTTCTGTTGAAAACTGTTCCAAGTTTTCAGAACAGTTAAGCACATTTCAATTATTTTTAATAATAAATAAAAAATAGAAATACATTGCGTAACATTTTTATTGTAATACAGATTACCGAGTACTTAAGGATAAGGATAATGAAAGCCCCATAACTCAAAATGTTGTAAAATAACCAATATCAGCAAAGGTGTAATTTCACGTTTCACATCACACTGTATTATTACACTACATACCCACAATATAATCTACCATTAGACGAATAAACTGCACTTCCTGACAAAAAAATAAATAATTAAAAAATATTGTGATCAAAATTTCACAAACGGAGAGATTTAGGTTTAACTGATTCAAAGTAATATTTTTATGGCCCTATAAATATGAATGCATTATTATTAATTTATTATTCACAGACATTTGTCCATATTGAGATATATGGTACAGTGGTACTTTATGACTTATTTGCATGACAAACTCCTGTACTGTAAATTCCATTTCAATGTCTGGATTCCAACACAGAAGTCATAGGGCCCTATTATATAAAAGAATTACAAAACTCAGCTACAGTGGTTTAACATGAGCCTTCGCTGTAATCACTGTAATAAACAGTGTCTTAGGGTATTTCTTTATTAATCACGGGCATTAAACTGCAATTCATGTGGGTATGTGCTGTATTTTGCCAATGTGCGTCAGGAAGTAGTGAATGTATTTCCTGTCAGAAAAAGCAACAGTTAATCTTTCTCAGAATGAGGTCACTCACCGGGGATCCTCTGCCCATAAGCCCAGCTGTCTAAGCACTTCCATAGTGGCCACCTCTCTGTTGAGCGTATAAAAGTGCAGGCCCGGGACCTCTCCGCTGGCCAGAAGAACCTTACACATCTCCACCGCCTGCTGGATGCCGTAGTTGCGAATAGCAGCGTCATTTTCCTTGATGGGCTCAATCACCTGCTTGATCTCTTCTGGCACTTCCAGTTTGGAGAGTTTGACCAGCTGCCGGAGTGAGTGATACCCCTGTGCAAACAACGGAGATTCAAACTTTAAAGAATAAAAAGAGAGAATCAGTATGAGGTTTTATGAACAATGCACTGAAATCAAAGAGGCATTCATTGACATCTCAACTTCCTCCATAATATTTTCTAGAATGTTTTTGGTACAGTGGTGGACAAAATCATTAGAACACTAGTATTTTCAGATGCTAAAACATGGTTTTGAGTCAGTTATTTCTATCTTTAGCTGTAGTATGTCAGTGGGAAACATCAGTTTACGACAGGGTTTACGGCAGCCAGTGCTCCACACAGAGATCTGATCATCCAGTCTGTCTGGAATGACATGAAGAAACAGAACAAACCGAGACAGACTCAATCCAGAAGAACTGTGTCAACGTCTCCAAGAAGCTTCAAGAAACCTACCTGCAAAGCTACAGTACTGTTAGTTTGAGGTATTTAGGTACTAGAGGCATGTTTGGATTTACATGTCTTTAAATCATCTGTGGAAAGTGGAGGACAATTAAAATGTATATCCAATCATATTTCTCCTTTAAATTAATCTATGTATTTGCATACATCTGCACACATCAAGCTATTGAAGACTGAGTGAGAATGTAAGGTGTTAATATCATTTTACAGGCTTCTCATGGGTGAATGATACATGAAGCAATCTTGACAGGTTCCCATTCGACCCTTCACCAATGTTGTAATCCCTTACCTAATTCTTGTTCATGTTCAAAAATGAGTCATTGTCAGGTAAACGTAAACCCTCTCCAGGTCAATATGACTGAAACGCAACACATGGGTAACCACAACCATAAATAACCAGCAGTCTTGATTGATAACACTAATTTGTATGAACTTTTGTTTGTACTAAAATGTAGTGCAATAAATACCTTAAAGGTGCTCTATGCGATGTTGCAGGATTTTAGCTGGGAAATAGCCAAATACACTGGGAAAAACCCGGTCTCATGCCCATAGTGTATGTTTTGGTATTGCAGCCTCTGTGTTGTCTTTCGAGACCGGGTTTTTTCCCAGTGTTACACTGTACCTCATTAATAAATAAAATGTTGATTTTTTTTTTTTCAAAAAAGAAACCAATTAGATGTTAATTTTAAGAGACATGTATAATTTCTCTAGCATATTTTTATATTGCTCTTTAATAAAGCAAAAATGTTTTATCCGATTACTCTATTAATCGATGAAATTTTCAGTAGAGTACTCGATTAATAAAATAGTCAATAGCTGCAGCCCTTAAGAGTGGACTTTAATTGGTCTTTTGCAATATCATTTGGTTGTTTAGATAATTGGATGACATCTCCATCGCTTGAGGTGATGTGATTGGTCAGAGACTGTTCTCGCTTTCACTTACCTGAATAGGGAAGATTCCTGGGAGAATGGGGCAGGTGATGCCAATGGCCCGGCAGTCTTTGACAAATTTAAGGAAGGTTTCTGCCCTGAAGAAGAGCTGGGTGACGATGAAGTGCGCACCAGCATCGACCTTCTCTTTCAGGTGCCTGAGGTCATCCTCGTAGCTCTCCGCCTCTGGGTGGCCCCTCGGGTAACCTATCATTACATTTGTGATGGGTTTGAGCAGGTGAATTTAAGATTTGCAAGAGCAAACAGATTCTACTTCAGTGTAAACCTATGGGTTTTGTTTGCCAACTTTATCATCCACCATGGCAATTTAGCAAACACCAGAAACTGCTTGTCTTTCTAACACTCACCGGCAACACAGATATCAAAGTAATCATCGAATTCACAGCGAATGTGCTTGACCAGATCTGTAGCATAGTTAAAACCGCCATCTTCCTCAACCCAATCTTCCCCAATAGGATCTGCAGAAAAAAGGACAATCAGATTCACTAATATGGCTTGATGATGGTGGGTGGACTTAAGAAACGCAGATTTTCATGCATATAATTTTATTTAGTATCAAAAACCATCAATAATTTGAAATTCAATATATTTAAAAACAGACTATTTTACATATGTGACCCTGGATCACAAAACCTTGTGTCAATTTTTGGGATTGAAATTTAGCTTTCCATTGATATATGGATAGTTAGGATAGGACAATATTTGTCTGAGATATTAAACTGGAAATTAGTTGCTGGGCATCCAGCCAGAGGAGAACTGGACCCCACTAAGCCTGGTTCTCCCAAGGTTTTTTTTCTCCATTCTCTTATGGATGGGGTTTTGGTTCCTTGCCGCTGTCACCTCTGGCTTGCTTAGTTGGGGACAACTGATTTCTAGTGATTATCATTGTTTTGATTACAGAGACCGTCTCTGCATTTGATTAAAGTTTAATCTCGTCATTATACATTTTCCTACTTGATAATGTTCAGTGCTTTGCTACAATCTGTATTGTTAAAAATGCTATATAAATAAAAGTGACTTGACTTGAGATACAATTGTTTGAAAATCTGGAATCTGAGGGTGCAAAAAAATCGAAATATTGAGAAAATCGCCTTTGAAGTTGTCCAAATTGAGCAACCCATATTACTAATCAGAAATTACGTTTTGATATATTTATAGTAGGACATTTATCTTCATGGAACATTATGTTTACTTAATATCCTATGCTTTTTTGACCCATACAATGTATTGTTGGCTACAAATATACCAGTACAACATAAGACATACTCCAGGGTTACATATAATACAGTAAAACTGCAGCCAATTACAAGTATTTAAGGTCAGTCACTAATGAGGAACCCTGACTACTAGAATGTGGACTTAGAAGGGTTTCAAATAAAGCTCTTTTTTTTTCTTGAAAGTACCAGATTTCAGATCAGTTCATACCTCCTCTCAAGGCCATGATATTCTTTAGGCCTAGCCGCTTGGCTTTATTTAAATGGGCTGTTATTTTCTCTTTTGTCTGATTGCAGCATGTCAAATGAAGGACACTCTCCAGGCCGCAGTAATTGACCGCTGTGCTTGCTATCATCATAGAAGACGTTTCTTTATCCGAGCCCGGATCTCCAGCCGGATGCCAAGTGACGTCGATGAAGAGAGGACCTCCCGAACCCATCCGGTCAAATCTAACACACAAAGAACAAAATGACTACTCAAAAAACAAATACTGTTCATTTTTGCACTACAGTAATGGGAATAGTAAATTAGATGAGATTCGAATATAATCTAACATAAAGGCAAAATGAATATAAAGATGTTGGACAAAATAAAGTGAACACCTGAGAAATTAATTCAGCTTTTAAAGGTAGGGTAGGCTATTTCAGAGAAGCTAACATTTCGGAGAGGCTAAACATAACCCTCCTTGCAAATCACTAAACAAAGTCACACCTCTACCAAATGTTCTCAGGCAAACCAGTCACCAGAGACTAACCTGCGACAAACGCTGTCAGATTACCTTTGCAACATTGCAATAAAAAAGTGCATAATATTACATTAATAATGCCTTCCATTCTTGCTTAGTCTGCAATAAATGCGTTGATGACAAATCGTGTCCACGTCAACATAGTGTTGCAGAGGTCTGCAGAATACATACATTGACAGGCAGGTAGGACAGCCAATAGTAAACCTCAAACCGAGGGATATGATTGGACAAACATTTTATGCTCCTCCTCCTCCTACTTCCCACAGATTATATAAATACATATAACTTCATCGAGACTATTAACTTAGTGATTGCTATCGGGATTTGAAGAGACTTACCAGAATAACAAACCATATCATATCACCTACTCTGCCTTTAAATAGTCTTCAGTTGAATGTTTTAAATCTGCCAGATTCTTTGGAGATGTTGGAAGATCAGTTAATTACTCTTTGAAATGCTCCTATTTTACAATGCGCCTGTCTGATAATATTTAAGTCAGTGATTTGTCTGACCGGGGCAGATGTTAATCTACATCTTGGTGCTGTAACTGTCCATATTCTATGCTAATGGTTGCTGCAAACTGAACACATTTAGCAGACGCTTTTATCCAAAGTGACTTACACTTTGTTAATTACAGATTTTTTCCTTCTGTGAAATATGTGACATATATGATATATATGTGAGATTAAACAAATTACAATAACAATAAAGCAATTTTTTCTTTCCTACCTGGAGATAAGATTGACGGCTCCAGATGCTGTGCGAGGTGGGAAGAACTCCAAGGAAAACCAGTGGTCCCCAGACTCAATCCGCCGCTTCATTTTGTCCCGCAGCCGGTCGGTGCGGTCAGCGTCCAGTACCGGGGTCGAGCACCTGGAGCTCTCTTTGGAGCTCTCTCCACTGTTACTGACCCCGCTGGAGTCGCTCTTAGAAGACTGCCAACCTATATCCGCTCTTTGGTTCACCATGTTTTCTGTGCCCAGGCTTAAAAATCACCCCACAAAACATTATACAACATTAACACCTGAATCTAGACTGCCTTTTTTATGTCACCAGACACCAGTTTTGCTAACAAATGACATTAAAGGGATAGTTCACTCAAAAATGTTAATTGCCATTAATTACTCAATTACATATGCACATGCATCGTGACACAATGGCAGAATTGTTGAGAAAAAAAAACACAAATAGTACTCTTTGGAAAATTACAGCCACTGATGTCACAAAGACTATTTAACTGGAATATTTCAGATGTGTAGCTGTCTATGGAGTGTAAGACAGCTTTTGGATTTCAGAAAAATTTCCTAATTAGTGTTCTGAAGATGAACAACCGTCTTACAAATTTGGAACAACATGAGGGTGAATAATTAATGAATACATTTTGGGTGAACTAACTCTTTGATGACACTTGCCTTTGTCCAAATTATATAGTAGAATAGTTTTCTACTCATTTAATAGAGCATAGTAACCTTGTAAATCACATGTGTGCATGATTCAGATATAATCGTGCAAATAAAACTATTACTTTTGATGTAATTACATTCGACATATCAGTAGTCTGTTTATATAACAAGTGCACATGTAATGACCATGTCACAGTAGAAATGTCAGTCCCACTGAATTGTGGGACACACCATCCAGAACAGCATGTTCTCATACTGTGCACATGCCTTTTGAATATAAAAATTGTGTAAAATTATGCAACATTATTTCAGTAACATAAAAAAAGATGATTAATATGTTTCAGCAAATCTGATTTAACACATTATGATTATAACTGAATATTTATTGCTGACAGTTAACATAATTAGTACTAATTGCCAGTCATCCTATTGTTCCTGCATAAAAATTAATATTGTCTTTTTTCGAATATGATAACAACATAAAACTGTTACACCAAAACATAGTTGGTATTGTTTAATAATTGTTCCCGACCAGTTACATGGTTGCAAAAGTACATGAAAATATCGTAAAGTTACTTGGAGTACCTTAAAATCGCTCTATAATTAAAATAATGACTTTTATCACCACGACGATCTTGCATATGAGTTTATAATGTGCTATTATAATGTTACTTCACATGCAAGTAGGTCACGTTCATTCCAAATAATTTTTAAAAATGATCTATTTTTAAACAGACAATCAATGCAAGCAACAAATAATGACAAATGTATATGGCATGATAACTCGCTCAAGTTTGACTGATTTGTGCATCTTTAAATATTTTCATAGCTCAGGACATGCGGTTCCGCGTGACTGCACCGGTCCCTTTAATTAACCAAACCGACCCTAATCAGTCACGTCGACACTGAAATGGCATAAAAGAGCCTTTCCTCCGTTACCTTCAACCTTTTCCCAATCCTCCAAAAGTTATGAGAGGAGAGCGCAGTCCCAGGGCGGCGCTGTACCTGAGCTCTGCTAAACAGCGTGTGCGGACAGCATGGAAGACAAAAGGACTGGTGTGCGATGAGCCACGCCCCTCTCGGCTAAACCACTTTCCCATTGGATGCGGCGTCTGTCATCGTGTGTGATGTAAACACACCACATGTAGTCATTAATAATTAATGAGGTCTCTCGCGCACGGCCACACACAGAGAAAAATAAAGAAAAGGCAATATATTTATCAAGTTTTTTTATTTATTTGACGCCTTTAGTTTAATCTTACATGATATATATTACAAATCTGAGGACTCTTAGCACCCCCAACACATACGCACAAGAACTGCTTTGTAAATTCATAATTATAAAACAGTCGAAACATAAAACGCTGAAATTAGATATCAACTCATAATCATGAAATTCATAGTTAAGTCGAAATTATGACAAACCCCAAAATTATGGCACAACAACTGATTATGATTTAGTATCTTGTTATATTATGTCATAATTTTGATCTTTTGTCTAATACCTCTGACTTAAATTTCATACTTTTAAATCTCCATTCAATAAAGAAATGCCAATAATGAGTATTTAATCTTGCCATTATAAATTACTGACACTCTGATAATGTTCAGTGCTTTGACACAATTTGTGTTGTTAAAAGCGCTATCATATCATATCATATATATATGATAAGTGTTTTTTTTCTCATATGACTTGTCAGTTTTGGACAATTTATGTTTTGATGATGTAACAAAGCCTATTTTTCCTATTGTGGCGAACATTAGCTTTATCAGTAGATTATATATATCAGGGGGTTGCATGCACTTTACACATTAGCTGGTTGCATACAAAGACTAAAGAAATATTCCCTTGACAGGGACTTTGGTTGCATAGCATCAAAGCATACTGGCAAAGAGTATAGAAGTACTTCTACGGCTTCTGCACTCTTTGATACTGGTACGTGCTCGTTTTGCGTTAAAGCTGCGCAGCTGCTGCCGCTTGAACCTTGCGTGTCTGCGTTAAAGCTGCGCAGCTGCTGCACGCTTGAATAGCTCAACTGGCCTGTGTGATGGTCATGTGATCAGGCGTGTTGCTGAAGATGGCGTGCTGTGGAGGCTGTTTGTGTTGTCAATGCTGCTGCAATGAAGGCGAAACAAGAACACCAGAGGAGCTGGTATAAAACGTTTGATTTGTTTTATATGTTTCCTAACCCAAAACGCCTAGTTGACTGAAACGTGTGTTCATTCTGATGCTGTAAACCATGCTTCATCTGTTGTTCTCCACCCAAACTGACTGTAAACAGCCTAATGTGTATCAAGTGTACGTTTGCAATGGGTTTAACAATCAAAGGCAATCTACTGAGAGCATTAAAACTCAACAAGCTTCTCAACTCATATGCATTAGCAATAAACATGAAAGTAACTGGTACTGAATCTAGTGTGCTCCCTATCTAGTGGACATTGTTGGTCACCTTGTAGTGAAGCAGCTAGGGACAATATATCATAAGGGCTTCATGCAATTTGGGTATTGTGTCTAAAGCTCACCAGGTTATGAGAGTCTCAACCTGTCTTTCTTGATATGATTAACCTGATTTAATACTGTTAATGTGTTCTTTATGGTTGTAAAGTAATGCTAGTATCATAGAGAAAGCTTTTCCATCAGACATGCGCTCCATCCATTGTTTAGAGCAGGAGTGGGGAATGTTGATCCTGGAGTTTAGCTCCAATCCTGATAAAAATTCTTAACTGCATCTTGAAGACCTTTATTAACTGGTTCATGTGTGTTTGATTAGGGTTGGAGCTAAATTCAGCAGGGACATCAAACCTAGGATCTAGGTTCCCCACCCCTGAGTCAATACAGGCCATCTGTTCATTTTGAGGACTAAGGGTCCTAGCCTGGAATAAACCCTGGTTTGGGGTTTTTCAATTTTCTGAACGTGGTAACCTGATATTATTGCTGCCTTTTGATTGTTAGACAATACTGGGTGAGACCAGAGAAGACGAGGACGAAATACTGCCCAGGAAAGACTATGAGGTTAGTAATTAAAGGACACAACAAAGACTTTCAAACACTATTATCTTTCTCTAACTGATATGTTTAAAAAATTTGGGCTTTTCAGAGTTTGGATTATGACCGATGCATTAATGAGCCGTTCCTGGAGGTTTTGGAGGGGTTGAATAATAAGGTAAACGTGTAATGTCTAAGCTTATAATATTCATAGGATGCCAAGTTTGTTAACCAAGTGCATTATCTCATTTCTCTTACAGAAAGCCAGAAAGTATGAAGCCATAAAGTGGATTTTAGTTTTTGCAATTGGAGTATCAACAGGACTGGTAAGTTTTGGGGTGGTTTATTAGAATACTACTGTATTGGAGAATGAGATTTATAAACTATAGATTTCACTACTTGATTTGGCTAAAATCAAATGTCACTAGGATATAACGAAATAGCAACAAATGTCTTGATTTTCATGTCTTAGAGGTTACAATAAATTTATCAGTTTAAAGTCACTTATTTCAATTCTCAGTGCATTTCTGATGAAACATTTTGTCAACAATATCAACATTGTCAATTTTTGATAATATTTAATACATAAATGCCTACAGATAGATTTAAAATTTATTTAAAAAATAATTAATTAATATAATGATATTGAATTGTATAAATACCATTATAAAAATATCATCCTTTTTAAGAACAAACATTTTATTTATTTGTTTTTATTTAATTTATTTTATTAGTATTTTAGGTGAAATGTTGGTCATTTGTTTAAACTTTGTACTATTCTGATCTAATAAAATAATTATTATTCTTTTTGTAGACTGGCCTATTTGTTGATTTCTTCGTGCGGCTCTTCACTCAGCTAAAGTTCAAAGTGGTTGGACAATGTATCTTTTCTGCTAAGTTCTGCGTTGTTTTAGTTTGTGTAATTTTGCACTGTTTTCCAAGTGGAGTCCTTGACTTGTGCACCAGCTGTGGAAGAATGTAGTGAAAATGGCTGTCTAGCTCTCTCATTACTGGAGCTGCTGGCTCTCAATATGATGTTCGTATTCATCTCCAGTGTTCTGGTGCTCATTGAGGTAAGAACGTCTCAGGCCAGTATGTTCAGAAATAAAGTCATTACAGACCACCAGATGGAAGAGCCTAATATTTATTTATTTAAAAATACATTTCTAATGCTTATTAATGCATATATTTCATATGAACGCCATAATAATATTAAAATGTGCAGCAAAGTATGTTTATGTATAATTTAACATAAAATCAAAAATTCATGTTATACTTTAAAAAAGCAAAGCCAAATTGATAATCGTGGAGTGGTTTTAGTATAGTTTCTTCTGTGTTATAGCCTGTTGCAGCTGGGTCTGGTATCCCGGAAATTAAAAGTTACCTGAACGGAGTAAAGATTCCCGGCATCGTGCGGCTGCGAACTTACATCTGTAAGGTCACTGGAGTCCTGTTCGCTGTTGCTGGAGGTAATGATGATCAAAATAGTCTAGATTCAGAGTTTTAAGAAACATTTATAAACTTTCCTTATTCTGGTAATGTTAATAAACTGTGTGGTATTTATCAGAACCATGCAGCCAAATAACAGTGGTATGTCTTTTTTCAAGCTGTTCCATGCTGATTCAGTATCGTTTGTGTTTCAGGATTGTTTGTGGGTAAAGAGGGACCCATGATTCACAGTGGAGCAATAGTAGGAGCAGGACTTCCTCAGGTATATGCTCATGTGTTTTACTTCAACCGACTAATAAGCTAAGCACTGATTTGACTAATCTTTAACCATTCTTAGATGGTAAATGGTTTCGGGTTCTGGATGTAACCGGGTGATTCGCTTATTTATGAACTTTCTTGTCAGAGTCATACTCTTATGAAAGTATGCTTGTCTTTCTGGTTAGTTTCAGAGCATCACCTTCAAGAAGATCCTCTTTCACTTTCCCTATTTCCGCAGTGACAGGTGAGCACTACAACACAACAAGCACTAAATCATTTCTTACACTGCACCAAATAAATGTAAAGCATTTTACTGTAGGATTGATATTTATGTTATGAAAGTCGAGGCAAGGTCGACTAGTCATAGATGGCGTTATTAATGACCAAAAAAAGCCTGAACCCTGAGCTAAGAATCAAATGCCTTCTTAAATGCGCATAACATATCGTTCTATATATATCGCCCAGCCCTAGAAATAATATAGAAAGTATTATTAAAACATGCACAATATGACCAGGAATTTGTATTTATGAAATAAATGAGGTCAGTTAGGGTTTTGTTAATGATATTTTTTTTGTTTGTGTTCAGGGACAAGAGGGATTTTGTGTCGGCGGGTGCAGCGGCTGGAGTTGCGGCTGCCTTCGGGGCACCCATAGGAGGCACTCTGTTCAGTCTGGAGGAGGGATCATCTTTCTGGAACCAGGCCCTCACATGGAAAGTGGTATGTGGATATATTATGTAGGGTTTTAGTCATGCCATTTTAGTCTGTTCTGAGAAAGTTCAGTTTATAATGCCCTCTCTGTCTCTCTTCTGTCTCAAAGTTGTTCTGCTCCATGTCTGCCACTTTTACACTCAACTTCTTCCGTTCTGGCATCAACTTCAATAAATGGGGATCATTCCAGCTGCCCGGCCTGCTCAACTTTGGAGAATTTAAGGTAAAAAAATACAGAACTATATCAATATGCGTTCATGTTGTGTTGATATGTAAATTAGGTGATCATATAAAGTAATCATGTCTTCATTTTTCAATGAAAAACGTGTCTTGATTAAATGTTTGTGAAATTGCGATGCTTATGCCGTGAATATAGCCTTTGTTGCTGGCGTTGCGTCAAACTATAAATGAATAATAATAGCTAATATTTTTGTTATTTTAATACCTAAAAACTATGAATAAATCATAATAAAAAGTTTCCAGCAGGGAAAAACAAATCAGTCAGGTGTGTGTTAACTAACTTATTTTTCGCTTTCTACAGTGTGTAGATGGAGATAAGACATGTCATTTGTGGACGGCGGTAGATTTGGCGTTTTTTGTGTTGATGGGGGTCGCAGGAGGTTTATTTGGAGCTCTCTTCAACTGCATCAACAAACGGCTTGCAAAATACCGCATGAGAAACGTTCACCCTAAAGCAAGATTTATCAGGTACCCGAGAGAGATTTAAAAAAACAGCTGGAGAGTTGAGCTTCTCAGATAACAGCTGTCTGACGCTGTGTTGGTATTGTATTGACAGGGTGCTGGAGAGTCTGCTGGTGTGTATGGTCACTACACTAGTGATCTTCGTAGCATCAGTGACTCTGGGAGAGTGTCGAGATTTAGCATCCACCAATAACAACACATCAACACAGGTCAGTCTCGGACTGATTCCTTTCTCTCTTTCATCTTCTTTTTTTCACTGGTATATTTGTTCGTTTCTCTTCTTTGCTAGGTTTTTTTTTCATATATATATATATATATATTTTAAGGCGGGAAATGCATATAAACAATCAGTCAGGAATGCTACTGATTTACGTTTCGCAAACGTTGTACAGATGAAGTCACTGTAATAAAACTTACTGAGATTAAATGATGGTTGCACTTTTTTACAGTCCTTTTACTTGTGTTCATACTATGTACTTTATTATAGTAATTACAATAACTAGTTAATAACAAGGTACCTCACCTACCCCTAAAACCTACCACATGTAGTTACCTTATATTACTAGTACCTGCTTAGGTAGGTACATTGTAAGTACGTTTAGGCTCACATACTGTAAAATAAAGTGCAACTGAAATGACAGCATGCTATTCAGCTGCTCATATATAGAATATATACTGTATGTAAAAGAGTGCTATATGTAGGTATATAAGATATGCATCTTGGTTCACACTGCAGCTTGTTCTTAATGAAATTAGAATTTGCCACCCAGAGAAAGCTGTACTTTTTGTGTGCAGTATGCATCAGATTATAAGTGCAGGAATGTTTTTTGTGTAGGGGTCTGTAAATGAGGAGGTGAACTCAAGCATACGACGCTTCTTCTGCTACAACAACACATACAATGACATGGCAACCCTGTTCTTCAACCCTCAAGAGGTGGCAATCCACCAGCTCTTCCACCAGAATGGTAATAAAATGGTTACATGTACATCACAGCATATTTTGCTTTTGTCTATGGTACCCCCCCCCCCCTTTTCCTTCAACTCAGGTTAGACAGGGAATTTTCTTTGAACTTCAAATATACGTTGCTGTTCAAAAGTTTGTGATCCGTGAGATTTTGAATGAAAGAAAATAAAAAGTCAAGTCTCTCTCAAGGCTTCATTTATTTGATTAGAAAATACAGAAAAGAATATTGTGAGATAATATTATCTAAAATAGATTTTTACTCTTTTCATGTATCGTAAAGTATAATTTATTCCTGTGGTGAATTTTCAGTATTATTGCTCCAGTCTTCAGTGTCATATGATTCTTCTGAAATCATTCTTGTTGAGCATAGAGAGACTTTTTAAAAAAACAAAAAAAAACAATGAAAAATCCCACCATACCTCTGTGAAATCATTTTTGAGCAATGCATATCACTATACCTCTGTATTTTCTAATCTTTTTCCGTCTCTTTCTCCCTCCTGTTTCTGATTTTGTTGACAGCTACCTTCAGTCCAGTCACCCTCTTGCTGTTCTTTGTGCTGTATTTTTTTCTGAGCTGTTGGACGTATGGTGTGTCTGTCCCCAGTGGTCTGTTTGTCCCGTCTCTTCTCTGTGGAGCTTCACTTGGGCGCCTAGTGGCCAATGTCCTCAAGATGTAAGATTTATTCCCGTTTGTAAACTCTTTAAGAACTGCCCGGGGCATCCTTTGGAACAAGACGCATATTTATTGTCTTATGCATTTACATTTCTTAGCTTACACTTGTGTTTTAAATATGTGTGATTTGCAGTAACTTCCACATGCAAATATATTCGGGGACCTTTGCCTTGATCGGAGCAGCTGCATTTTTAGGAGGTGTGGTCAGAATGACCATCAGCCTGACAGTCATCTTAATTGAATCCACCAATGAGATCACATATGGACTTCCAATTATGATAACACTGATGGTAGGAAGTGTTGTTTATATATTAATTATATAAATATAAATTAATTATGAATAAAAATACATGTAAATATTTTACATAATTTTTTACTTTTCATATAAATATTTTCTAAATGAATATATACTGAATGTGTGTGTTTCTTTTATATATAAATAATAGTACGCAGTACATACACATTTTATAAGTAACCTTTATTTTGGATGTGGTTTTAATCATGATTAATTGTTGCTCCGAACTAATTTTAAGCATCAAACTACATCCTTTATGATTGTCCTAATATAGTATAAGTATTTTATTGTGTAACAAATACAGCTTTAGTGTACACTACTGACTGGCACTGTGTGTTTTGTCAGGTGGCCAAGTGGACGGGAGATTTTTTTAATAAGGGAATATATGATATTCATATTCATCTAAAAGGAGTCCCATTGCTGGAATGGGAAACAGAGGTCGAGATGGACAAGTGAGGTCCTTTTATTATATGTGCCACAGTTTGTGGCCCAGAAGTGTTTAAATACTAATTTGCATTTATTTGTCATCTAATGCAAAAAAATAATAAATATATATATATATATTTGACATACAATGTTATCCATACTTTAATTGTCCAAAAACTATAGTTCTTTTATTTTTATGTCTAATTTCTGTGTTTTAGATTAACGGCTAGTGACATCATGGAGCCCAACCTGACATACGTGTATCCTCACACCCGTATCCAGTCTCTGGTCAGCATCCTGAGGACCACAGTCTATCATGCTTTCCCCGTAGTCACTGAAAACCGAGATAATGAGAAGGAGTTTATGAAAGGCAATATCCTCATAAGCAACAATATCAAATTTAAGGTACAACATTACATCACCAGCAGTGTTGAACTACAACGTTTTGACCACAAGATGGTGCAAATGATCTTTAGTTTTTTTTTCTTCTCTCTGTTTTTACGAGTCTCTCAGTAGCAATACTTTTATAAGCTTTATTTGATACTCAGATGATATACTTTAAGAAGAGGTGTAATATCTTTTCGAACTTGTTTTTTTTTTTTTTTGCATGAATGATAAAAAGGACTGTGAAATCATAGAAAATTGGATGGCTGTTTTGACTTGAACTAATATCGTTTTCACTTCCGCTATATGGTTGTACTCAAAACAGATTATACAATGGATTACCTGCAAAAGCTTGTAACTTGCTCAGAATCCTTTGTTAATCTATCAAAAGTATCCATTTAAGTTTGTGTTGTCAATATATTAATGTCAGTATTTCCTGATTTATAGTTCTGATGACAATGATTGAAAAAGCACAAAATCACCATTAGAGCTTTGCATGAAAGTTTGTTTTCCTTGTTGCTCACCCTTTCTGAAATTTGCATGATTTGACTTTGAGTTTTAATAAATAGCCGTGAGTATGATTTCAAAGTGGGCTTAATAAAGGTCCCTGGATTTGCAGTACAAAATTCATCTCTGCATGTTATTCTTTTAAAAACAAAATTTTCTGAACTTTTTACTAATGCATAACTTTCTCTACCTCTAAAATAACATTTCATCCACTTTCAATATCCAACCAAATCCTAATGGGTTGATCGTCCTACATTATTTTAGTGTAAATATTCAGTGGGACTTTGGAAATATTCATATTTTACATTTCGCAAAAGGTTAAAAAATTTTCGAGGATAAATGCTGTTTCGTGTTATCTTTTAAAATGACTAGAAACTCACAGATTAAATGGCAAATAAACCCTCCGACTATGTAGGTTAACTTTATAGTATGTTTTAGTAACTATAGTAACTTTTTGTTTCCATGTCCAAAAAAAGACCCAGTTTTACTGTGACGTCTCTCCTATAGAAAAGCAGTGTGTTGACGCGTGCCGGGGAGCAGAGGCGGAGGTGTCAGTCCATGAAATCATACCCGTCAAGTGAGCTGCGCAATGTGTGTGATGAGCAGACTGCTGTGGAGCCGGCGGAGGAAGGCCAGGACATCCTTCAGCAGATGCTGGAGAGGAGGTCAGTCCATAAATTTTGACCTTCAGAACTAATGGCACCCTATTCCTGCTGAAAAGCATTGACCGTCTGATATTAGACAAGATGGACTTGTTATCACACAAATATTTATCTCACATTCTATACTTTTGTAGCATTAATAACTCCTGGAAGTCTACTTAGAATATCCACTTCCTAATAATCTGGAATCTGAGGGTGCAAAAAAAATCCAAATATTGAGAAAATCTGCCTTTTTAAAGTTAACCAAATGAAGTTCTTAGCCATGCATATTACTAATCAAAAATTAATATAGTCGAAAATGTACAAAATATCGTCATGGAACATGATGCTTATTTAATTATTTGCCATAAAAAAGGGGATCATTTTGATCCATACAATATATTTTTGTATTTTTGGCTTTTGTTACAAATATACCTGTTCAACTTAAAGTTTCATGGTCATATGTATATGTTTGTAATATAATAATCTAAGGCATGGCAATTTTTTATATTAGTAAAGGCACAATCTTTGGAAGATTTAGTGTGACAAAGAGTGATATGTTGAGCATTTATACCCTAATCAAATCTGGATGCTTCCATATCATCTGATCATAAGGTATATTAAACAAATACACTCAACAAAAATATAAACGCCGTATATATAAACGCTTGACCGGCGTATACGACAGCGTGTACCAGTTCCCACTAATATCCAACAACTTC
>JAUMHI010000046.1:16760584-16789323 GCA_032359435.1 Enteromius unitaeniatus | reverse complement strand
TGCGCTTTTTAAACAAGAATATCCAGGCTGTACTACTACTGTCAGCGATATGAGTACTTTTAATTAACATGTTTTCTCAATGCCTGTTGAGCATAACATAGACATTTTATGATTATTACAATAAATTTCTTACATACGGTACCTTTAAAGATTCCCAGACTAAATTGCATGGTTGAGTTTTCTCAGATGAAAATATCTTGCTCTGACATATCTTAAAACGTGTCAGTATCATTGTTCTGTGTTAAGATGCACACCAGTAATATTTTCTTATAAGGCATTTTTGTAAAAGTTGCTTAAATATCTTAATTTAACTAATGCCTAGTCCTGGCTTTAGCTAAGCTCCGTTTGTGAAACTGGGCCTATAAGATATAATAAGATTCTCTGGTCTGATTAGACCAACTTTTTCTATCAGACTGGGCCAAAGGTTTAGCTTCTAACAAGAGAATGACCCTAAGCACACAGCCAAAATAATGCAGATGAAATGTCAACAATTCTGTGTTTTTCTGTCAATATGGTGTGCTGTGTGTACATTAGGGAGGGGGAAAAAAAATTTAATTTTAAAATGATTTTAGCAAAAGGCTGCAACTTAACAAAGAGTGTAAAACTTTGCTCCGAATAGTTAGCTAAAGCATAAAATTAACACCATGAAATCATTTTAAATGTAATTTTTTCTTTTTTTTTTTATTTATTTTTTTTACACCATTTATTTCACTTCAGCTGAAAATCAAACCATGCCATCATCAGTTATATATATATAATTTATTATACAGCAAAATAATAGTCCTCCACTATTCATAACCTGTTTTATTGCAATTAATTAAATTTGCATTACTTTTTCTCATCAAACAAGCATATATTAGTAAGTAAATAAGGCCGGTAGTCTAAGTGAATCAGATATGTAAAATTATTAAAATATTAGTTAATATATGTATTTATTAACTTTTTTTTTAATTACTTCTGCATATTTCCATACTTCACTTAAATACTGGTATGTGCTTGACTTTGCGTTTGTCTGCTTACTGATTTAACCAATTGCAATTTATTGGAACTGTGCACTAGGGCAGTTCACCTGTTCTAAAGACCATTCGCTTCTTTCTTTGAAGCACACACACAAATATCCAACTCTAACTTGCCCATTTAATTGCAGAGAATGTTGTTGTTCCTTTCTTTTCTTTTCTTTTTGAAAATAACTTGTGGTGTGAGTGCTCTGAGGGTATATGAGTTTGGTGAGAAACTATCGAAATGGCAAGTTTTAATTTTAGAATAATAAAATTAATAATTAATTAAATAATCATAAATGGAAATGTTAAATGAGATTTGCGCTGGTAGGATTTTTAATTGACTCTCTCTCTCTCTGTCTCTCTCTCTGTCTCTCTCTCTCTCTCTCTCTCTCTCTCTTCGTATCTGTCTCAGATCGTGGGAATAATCACCAGACATAATCTTACCCATGAGTTTTTAGTTGCTAAACTCCGACAGCATTACATAACGATCTAAGACTCAGTCTGCAATCAAGCTGCGAAGCTTCAGTGATGGCGTCCTCGAGGTGAGAAGAGCCTGAACCCCTGCTTCAGGTCGCACCCTAAAGCCATTCCTAGCATCTGCGGGGACCAGATCCGTCCTCACACACACACATTCACACACACGCTTCTCATTCTAGCTCTGATGCAGGTGAGGACCCTTTCATCAGTGCAGCCTGTGCTTTACCAACCTCACTGTAGCACTTTTCATTTTGTCTCTGATTTCTGAATGTTTTAATAGTGCTCACCGTTTCTGGGTATTTCTGAATGTTTGCTTTTGCTCAAAGACTGATGTAAGCACCACAGTCCCTGGTGTTGAAGGAAATGTTATGAAAACTGTCAAGAACATGCTTGGACCATCACTCTAAAATCAAAAGGAAGAAATATATCTGCTTATTTTTGCTTGGAGAAAATGTCTATTTTTAGGACCATTCAGAGTATTTTCATTGCAGATAAGCATTTTCTCTAAATTACTGTACTGCCAAAATGTAAATTATTTACCATAATTATTGGTTAATTGAATCAAATCAGTGCAATACTGTAATACAATTTTTTTTTTGAATGCTTTAAAAAAAAAAAAATAGCAGTAATAGAGTAATCAATGTAAAGACAGTCACCAATATACATCATTTGTATTATGTGGTGTAACTGTAATTACTTTTTTGCAGTTAATGCCAAACTTTACTAATCAAAATAAACAAAATATTATTTTCTTTTGATTTGGGGTGAAGTGTATTAAAAGCCTGTTTACGCCATTGAACAAAAGTTTAGGGTTACTGAATATTTTTTTTTTCTTGCAATTCTGTCTCTCTTTCTAAGATCAAATCTTGCATTTCTGCCTTTGTAGCATGCAAGTGCAAGTTTACATCTCGTAATTTCTAACTTTTCTCAGAATTACCTGATGTAAACTGTCAATTGCAAAAGGAAAAAAAATCTGAATTTTGAGAATATCTTTTTTTTTTTTTTTTTCATATTCAGTGGCGGAAATGAGCCTCCATGTACATGGCCTATTGTCATAAGATAACTGTCAATTAAGGAAACCCATTAAGCGTGTGGCATTAAAGAAACATTAGTAGACTTTCTAGGGCTTAACAATCAGATGCATTTGGATTTTCGTCTCGTAGTCATGCCGTTTGTTTTTTTTTGTTTTTTTTATAATTCCTTTTTATAGTGACACATTTACTCTATTTGGAAATGAAATGTGAAGTTATTCAATTCCAGTGTTTTGGCATTTATTCCAAATTAAAAATGTTTTAATTGTAATTGTGGCATTAATAATATTTTTTGTACAGTTTTTTTTTTTTTTTTTTTTTTTTTACCAATTCCATTGAAATGCCCTGAAGTCTTCACATTGTTTTGTCAGGGAAGAAGGTTCTCAGGGTGTGTTTGTAATAATGAATTTATCAAACCACCATAAAATCACTGAATTGCAGGGAGTTATGTGATACATATGCTTGTATTCATAACGTAACATGCAGTCATGATATTAGTATATCATCATTTGACTGTGGTTTGATTTCAAGGGACTTACAAGAGCATATTAAATAGTATTAAAATAAACGATGGCACATTTGTATACTACTCATTCCTGACATTTGTTTACTGTAATTGTCTTTTTTTTTTTTTTTGATTTATTTAAGATAAAGTATATTTTATCACCGATATGCTGCAAATATTTTAATTTATGCTTTAAAATGTTTATCTGTTAAAGTTTTTTATTGCAATGTGGAACTATCAGTTTTATTTGATGTGTCTTTTTAATGTATGTTATATATGTATGTTATATAACTTTTTAAAAACTTGATTAAAATGTGCTGCATGGTTTGGAGAGCAGACTGAACACTACTACTATCCTCCTGTTATAAAAGCTTCATGAACAATATGCAAATGTTATGTGAAAATCATTGATGAACTCAATTTTCCTTTGTGAAATCATACACTTCATTATGGTTTTTCAAGTGATTAATTTAATGCAGTAGTCAAAATAAAATATACACCCTTGTAAGACCTGTTGGACGTGGAATGAGTACAGCAGTTGTAAAGCTGTTTGTATATCCTAAAATGTTTATGTATATATTTTGAAAATATTTACATTTGTACATTTATATATTATGTTCTTATATTTTATATGTAAATATACAAACAACATTTTTATGAAATATATACATGCATGTGTTTATACACACACAATATGCACATTATGTAAACAAACTTGTTTGGATGCGATTAATCACAATTAATTGTTTGACAGCATCATAAATAAACTAAAATGTTTAGATATAAATGTTTTTAATACATGGATTAACTATGAATTATTATTTACTGCTACAATAAAATACTTTTTAAAAGTTTGACAATAAGAAATTTAAAAGCTAAAAATGCAAAGTGCTGTGGAGGTGAAAAAACTCTCAAATCCTGGCGCTCTTTGCAATAAGGGATAGTTCAATTGTGGAAATGCAAAACCGAGGTAGTCAAGGATGAGTACAAAATGGAAAGCCTTTATTTTTCTGTAGCTATCATGTTAAAAACGTGTCAGTGCACACAGACGTGTTGTAGCTAACAGGCCTTCATCAGGATGAAAAAATTTAAATAACGATGATGAAAAAAAAGTAACACTCATATATTTCCTACTTCAAACAATTAGTCATATGACAGGATTACCTGACTTGGTAAAGTAAGAAAGAGGTCATTCAAATCATCCGCATAATCATAAAAAGAAAAAATAATCAACACATTTAGCTCAATATATCAAAAATCTGCTAGGTCAAACATTAAAATACATAAGTACATGAAACACTGTCACCAATTTCAATACCAATAACTGTATTTACATCAGATATGTACGTCAGATAAGTGTTTTTGTTTTGTTTTTTAGGCTTTTTTTTTTACATTGTGTGATTTTTCAACCTGATCTCACGCCAATTCGTACATATTTTACGAGGTGGTTAATTCGTACAAATTCTTGTAAATCGTACATATTTGTACGAGTTGCCATATGAATTTGAATTGACCTTCCCCTAAACCTACCTGGGGTTTTAGACAAATCACACAAAAATCGTACGAGGTTGAGTTTGTATAGGAAATAAACTAACATCTGATATCTCTCATATTTCAAACTAAGCTGCATCGAAATAACTAACAATATGTATCTGCAAGATACATTACACATTTAGTCACAAATGACAACACAATGATCATGTCGAATATGTGCTTTAATAAACAGCCAGTATGCTAATAATAAGCATTCTAGTTAAAAGTGAGAATTGCCCTGTAAAATAAAGTGTTAAGGATTTAAATATATACATATATGTTCTTTATATGTATGTATTTCCAGCATTAAGAAATGTGTGGTGGTACAGTAGATTGATGAATAAAGAGTGTGTGCACCTGCTGCTCAGTCATATTCACAGCAGAGCTCTGAGTCTGATTCATTAAGCTCTCCACGGCCGAGTGCGTGGAGCTAAACTCACTCTGACACATGCATACAGACCTTCTAATGCAGGGTGATGTGTCGGACATGGACTGTTTTCGGCACAGATCGATTTCCACAAGGAAACAGGGCTCATAAAATGTCGAGAGCTAATCGTGGCATTCGTCAGTGGCAAATCAGGATGCTGTAATTTTTTTTTAATTCCAGTTCATCTGTAGTTTTGTACCAAGGATGCACATCAGAGTGAACGAGAAGCAACATGGGACACAGGACTTCCTTGACAAGACTCTTGACGCTCAGTGATGCAATGCTAGTTCATAAGTGCAGATTTCAGTGTTGTCATATTTCAGCAGCAGCTTTGTCTAAATTACGAATATACATATACATATTCCAGAAATGTTTGCTACTTTAAACTTTTTTATTGTATAACAGGTTAAATAAATAAATGAAATAAACCACGATGAGCTAAAAAAAACTAATCCTTTCAATGTTAATTATATGAAAAAATGTATGCTATTAAATAACAAATAAATATATATCCTTGAAAATTTTATTATTAAATATTAGTTTATTACATATTTTATTAATATTATTCAATATTAATAATCAATGTAAAATGCTTAATTCCCATCACAATCAACAATATTGCCACAATCATTTTCAAAAGTTAGTAAATAAATGTAGTTTGTGAGAGAAAAGATAGATCATGCGGTAAATATCTCTTCAGAAAAGAATACCATTTGTGTAGGGTTTTCAATAAAGCTGCAATTTTCGCAAATTATATAAAAAAGTGTGAAAATGTGTGATACATAAAATTCTAGCTATGAATTGCTATTGAATGTTTTAAAAAATATACACTTCATACACACATATATCATATACTAAATCTTTCATAAATTTTTTGGGATTAATTGTTTCCCAGCACTAGAAATAAAATACAATATATATTCTCCCATGATGAATGCAGTGTCTGCTTGTGTTTTTAGAGACTTTTATTTTAAAAAGTCAACAGACCCCACTTTGTGGTGATATTCACTCAAATTGAGTCACTTTTGACATCCATCTCATTGTACCTGAATTCACCAAGTACATACTCTGTTAATTCTTTCAGTCCTTTCAAGATTCAGATCAATGAATAAAAAGTCCTGTCCTGACAGAGATGAACCCAACCGTCTGCCACCTGGAGGACGTTTTGCCTATTGGTCATACATCAAATCTGCCACTTTATCTCTCACAGCAGTGAATGAACCCTCAGACTTCCACCAGTGCTCTGACACACTCGCAGCCCGCTCGTCTAATTGGAGGAGATGAAGTTCCTGCTCGTTCTCCTGCCTCTGCCATCTCACTGGATTCACACCAGACCCAAGACATCTGTTAGTGCGTGACAGGTTTCTAATAAGAGCAGCGGTTTAAACAGAGGCATTATTCATGCAATCAGGAGCGAGCCTGCTGAGCTTGTGTAACAGGATTAAGGCTGACATGGCTGGAGTTGTTTAAGGTTAGCTCAGGTGTTGATAAGCTCAGGAGTAATAAGCACCTGCAGCTGTTGGACTCATTATTGTGGAGTGCTGATGTGTCCTGTAATGAGTCTGATAATGGCCATTAAAAGAGATGGCGTGGGTGGCAAACCAGTAGATTCCTTACGAATGGGGAGAAGGGGATCAATAAAGAGCTTAATGCGTTTCTGTGTTGGTTAGTTTTAAGAAAATCTAAAAATGATTCAATGATTCCATGATTTTGTTAGCATTTTATTATCACTTTCTGCAAACAAAACCCTTTAAAATCAATTCATACTGTTTTTGAAGCAAAATGGTGTTTATTTCTTTCTAAAATGTATTTCTAACGAGCTACAGTTTAGAAATGTGACAAAAAGAAATAACAGCCAACCAACAGCAATTCATGTTTATCTGAGTCTTGCAGACAAATTATTGCAATCTCATAAACCTCATAAATGAATGAACAATATTAATGCACTTAATGATAGTGATTTTTGCTATAAATTGTATTTGAACAGACTTGTTAGCACACATTACAAATATATCAAACAAATATGAACCATCAAATAATATAAAGCACAACAGGCATTGCAAAATATAGACAAATCTTGTAACAAAGTCTTGTTGGCTTAATTTCCATGTTACATACATTTCCATGTTTCAAGACTCGTACAAAAATGTCCACACAGTTTCGGGTTAACATGAATTTTGTAACATTTTAATTTCATCTTTGTTTTCTGTTCTAAAAACACAGTTTTCTGTGTCAATTATGATCACATGCAGCTGTTATGAACAAGGTCCAATGTGCTGTTGATATGTTAATATAATGTTTTTCCCCACAAATTTGGAACTAAAGATTGTATTTTGTTTTATAAGCAGCACTTTAAAATAACGTTCCAATAACATGATATTAATGTTATTTTTTTTATTCAAAAAGTACTGTTACTATAATCTAATGGACCTGAGCCAAAGTGAAGTAGCAAACAGTTATATTTTTTGTAACGTTTTACAATAAGGTGTAATTTATTAACATTAGTTAATTTATTAACTAACATGAACAAACAATGAAGTATACATTTATCACAGTATTTTTTCATTTTTGTTAAAGTTAGCTAATACCAATACAGTCATTAATTATTAATTCATGTTACTTCAAAGTGCATTAACTAATGTTAACAAACCCAATCTGTTACTTTAATCATGCATTAGTAAATGCTGAAATTAGCATAAAATACGATTAATAAATGCTGTTGAAGTATTGCTCATTCTTAGTTCATACTAACTAATGTTAACTAATGAAGCTTATTGTAAAGTGTTACCATTTTTATTAACTATGAACCTCTCATTGTTAGTTAAGGTTAGCCTATACATTAACTAATGTTAACTAATGAACCTTTTTGTAAAGTGTTACCATTTTTATTAACTATAAACCTCTCATTGTTAGTTAAGGTTAGCTCATACATTAACTAACGTTAACTAATGAAAGTTAGCAGATAATATCCTGACAGAAAATAACTAGTATCTTTTACATTTTCAACATGTTTTTCCCCTCCGAGTTAACATGAGATATATAAATATATATATATATATATATATATATTTGTTTTATTTAATTTATTTATTTTTTTCTGTAACTTTCACGTTAATTTGACACACAGGGCCATGGAAAAAATTACTTATTGAAGACAAAAGTAATAGAAAAGTGGGGGGGGGGGATGGTAAAAGTAACAGGACCTTAGAAACTTAGATTTACTTTTATTTCGATTTACTGAGATTTTCAATTTTAATCTAAAAAGTTTATGCACAACTGCCCACATTGTAAAATAATTTAGATGTCATAAATATATATTGTAATCTGTATCACTCATCATAGCTAACCTTTTTTCGAGTTGCACCCAAGGGTGCTGGAGGACCCTATGCGGTCAAGTCGTCCCCCGAAACAGCCTGACAGGCTTTTGCTGCGAGTTGACATAAGGAGATCTATCAGGCGGTTCCTCTGCATCTCAAACCCATCCGAGGGGTTGCTGTCCTCAGCTGGAGCTGCTTCTTCTTCTCTGTCTCTGTCCCAGGACGTGGAAGCCGGGCTCTGCTCCAGCGCTGTGTTGCTGTCCTCATAATCGCTGGCTCTCTCAGGAGCCTCTTCTGCAGCCAGGGCCTCCTCAAACTGCTGCAGCAAGCTCTGGAGCGCAGAAAGCAGTCGACATATAGCCATTTTGTACAAATGCTTGTTTTATTTATAGCAAACTCTTATGCTTTTAGTATTCTTTGCATGCTCAGGATGATTTTATTGTTTTTTAACTGTTTGGGTCACATGAACTCTCATTCACTTTAAGGCCTTGATGAAACTAACAACATAAAAATGACCAAAAATGGTAACACAATGTCTAAAAATAGCATTTAAATGGACAGTAGACCCTAAAACGGTCATCATTTACTCACCATCAAGTTGTTCCAAACCTGAATGATTTTCTTTTCTCTGTTGAAAATAAAAAGACGTTTTGAAGAATGCGAGTAACTGAATGCTTTCTGGCCCCATCGACTTCCATACTATCGGGGGGGGGGGGGGCATACTATGGAAGTCAACGGGTGCCTACAAGTATTTGGCTATCCACATTCTTCAAAATATCTCCTTTTGCGCTCAGCAGAAGAAAGAAACTCATATAGGTTTGGAACAACTAATGGGTAGACCGTCCCTTTCACATTCAGTCAAACAGCATGCATCCATTTACCCCAAAAAAAGACAGAAAATACTTTTTTTTGTATCATAGAGTAAATTAAATCCAATTTCACTGCAAATTCTCTTTATACTTATTTATTTATTTTAAGGCTTGGAAGCAGAATTACCTTCAGCTTGGCCATGTTGCTGACGGAACTGTGTCTGCTCAATATGTGCGCTTGTACATCCGTCTGGTGCCAAAGCAGGACCAGCAGCCCTGTGAGAATAAGTCCTCTGATCATCTCTGGGTTCCTCTGGATGCTGGCTCTTTCTCTCTGAACTGGCCATCTGCCTGCTTGGCTCTTATATAGGGACAGTTGACTGTCAGGAGCTCATCCTCTGTAAACTGTGTGAAGTGCATTCCGACACCTCATCTGTGATAACGTTCCTGGAGCAGATTTCCTTTTAAGTGGCTGTTTGGGGCAGTGAGAGGTGTCTCGCTGGAGAACTGATGTGTGCTGCTCGGTCTGTAGCTGAGACACAAACAGTGACCTCAGGCATCATGGGGAATGCATCCGATGCACGAGTGGCTCACATGGTTCCGGCATCACCTCACAACTGATACAAACTACAACTCACTATACCATAAGGGGTTAAAACAGATGATGCTCTATATATAGGCCAGTGATGAGGACTAAAACAATGACTTTAGGGAACAAAACAGAACATTTACTTATGTGCGTGCTAATCATATCTGATTTAATTACTGGTTAAAAGCTGGTAAATAGACTTTTTACTACTGGCATCCATCTAAAATCTTAAATCTAAACCTAAACCATCTAAAATCTAAAGTGAATATACGTTTGTGTAGAAAATTTGTGAAGTGTAGTTATTTGTGGTTAATGATTTGTTGCATGATATTGTTAAATGTTATACTCTAGTGACAAATTTATATGTATAATGCTATCATATGAGATTATTATATTATACATGCACCCTGAAATATTAAAAACTGTTGTAAACAAAAAATAAGTACTATATTTTATTGGATGGATTGGATCGGATTCATATTATACAAATGAAATTGAAAATAAAATATGAAATTAATAAAAATAAAAAATACAGACAAACAATTACTAAAACTTTACCTCAACTTTCATTAGTGTTGTTGTTGCTGTTGTGCATCAAATTTTGCAATAATATTATTAAAATGTGCTAAGAATATTTCTGTCTGAAACAATCTTTCTCGTGCCCAATTTAGAAAGGGATGTTTCAAAAGTGGGACAGCATGTTTTGAGTAATGTGGGGAAATCAAATATCTGACATTTTTGTAAAAAAAAATATTTTAAATAGTAAAAGTTTAAATTCTTAGCTGTGTTTAACAATCCACATGTGGACCAGCTGCTAGTTTTTAAGACAAACTGATGAAGACAGTAAACACGCTGTACAGGCCATAATCAAAGAAATGTTAAATGTGAAGTTTGCTTTGTAAAAATGTAACTCTTTCTAATCCAACCCAGATTTGAGCATGAGTTGTCCCACATTAGAAAATCCCAATTTTTTTAAATGATTTGGCAATATTCCCTTTAAGTACAATATATTAAGTACAAGAAATTCTTCTGATTTAGAGAATATATTGAGCATTTTATAATGATAATATATATATATATATATAGAGAGAGAGAGAGAGAGAGAGAGAGAGAGAGAGAGAGAGAATTTTAGTTTCAAGGAAATACGAGTCACAGTTAAAAATAGCAGAAAGTTTCCCACATTACCCTAACCCACCTTATTATTACTACTGCTTGCCCACTACTACTGCTGCTGCTAAGCATTAAAACTATAATTCCATCTCTGTAATAATAATAATATAAAAAATATGTATATATTAAGTTGTTTTGGCCAAGAAAAACATTCTATGAATAATTTGATATATAAAACATGTGCCAACTTGAACCAATTTGCCAATTTTAGTTCAGAGTTAATTAACCACCTCTGGTTAAAGCATTTTTTTTTTTTTCAAAAAGTCACCACCGAACCTTATGATAACACTAGCCTAAATTATGCTGAATGTCACTGAAATGTTATGTTTAACTCAGGATAGTGACTTTGAGTAAGTTGAAGCACTGCTGCTCTCCATGGTGCTGAAACAGGTTCAACCAAGAATGATGCTCTGAGGAGGGACCCAGGAATTTCTATAACTCCAAGGGACAGTTTAATCAATTCAACCCTGTTGTTGTTGTCAGGCAAACATTGAAAGAGCTTTATTCTTTGTCATAAACTATACTTCAGTACTCAAGAGCTCAATTTAACGTTATGATTTAAAACTGATTATTATGTATTCAGAGAAAACTCATGTGTTCAGGTCAAATCTGTAGAAATAGAAAAGAAAGATTTCTGAAACAAAGGCATGTGTAAACATTTATTACAACTGATCTGAATGATAATTAAATTAAATATGCATAAATACATAACTGGACTATTTAAACAATTTAATAAATATCTAAATAAATATGCATGGTTAAGAACAATGTCTGAAGTCATATATAATAACACAGTAAAAAATAAGAAAAAAAAAGTCAGGTAACCTAAAAATCTGTTTTGAGAGTAACATCTTGTTTTTTTGTCAATGTCAAAAATATAATTTAACATGATTTAATCAAACTGAATACATAGGAATACACCAACAAAATTCATTGTACGGTCAGATCAAGCAGAAATAACTCTCCAAAGTAATAACAACACTAAAACTTTTTTTGCAGTGTAGAAGCTTCTAATCATTAAGACTTCACCACTTCTTGGAACCTGAAAGAAGAGAAAAAAAAAGAGAATGCTAAGTTAGTGAACCAAAAACCTGTACTATATCTGTAAATTAACAGGTCGAGAAAACAAGCTATATTATATAGTTATTGTTGTCTGCAAACAGTTCTTTATTTTTTATTCAAAATATGTTAATATGAAGAGTTTACCTGAGCGTCCGGCGGTGTTACAGCCCAGGGTCGACATGGAGCCGATTCTGTCCAGTTTGCGCCCGAAACACCCGGAATATTTCTTGGAGTCCTGCCGGACTGTCCTCAAGTCCCGAGCAGACAGATAGTCCCTCATGTCAATCATGGGTTGAGGTTCAACGTGAGTTTCTTCGGGATTATCCTCCTCTTCTTCAACTTTCATCAATGTTTGCTCTTGAGAAGAAGCGGGAATGTACTCCTCCAGTCGCTGTAAAAGAAGCTGAAAGGGCCGCACGTGGCTCATTAGTTTGCCCTATTGAGCATTATTAAGCAAGTTTTCTAGTCTCATTCCAAACCGATCTCATCAATAGTACGAGTTTACGTTTCGATTTGGCGATAAGCATTGTGGGGCAGATGCGTATCATATGCACGCCAAAGTGTTTTTTTTTACGTATAAATGCCTGGCATACGCGTTTTCATTAGATGCTCGTCTTACCTTTAAGATATCCCTGTCTTCAGTGGTTAAGGCTGGGTTTTGTACTGGAAACGCACCCATGAGCTGAACGCCGCAGAGTAAGAGAAGGCCGACTATGGGAATGCAAATCGATTTCATGGTTCCTGATGTTTTTGCTGCTCTTCTGTCTCGTTTGTCGTTGTCTGTATACTCTCTCAGCGGAGCCTTGAGCTCTTTTATACTTTAAAGTTTGACACGCCAGTAATGTGAAGAATGGCCGCTGCATTCCGACACCTCGCTCTGATAAAGGCTGCTGTCGGAAATCAGTCCTTTAAAGCCTATAGACGAGACCAAATGGGCCATACATGACGGGAACACCTTAATGATTTCATTATACTCCATTATACTATTCACATCAAGTGTTTTACATGGCACTTTAAGAAGTTACAGTAGGCTGCGTGAAGGTTCTAAATGCATAATTATAAGCTAAATATTGTAATTAATAATAATAAAAACTGTATAATATTAGTGAGCAGGCTGAAAAGCTATTATAATACATTAATATGTATTAATTGTGAACATTAATCAACGGTCTCAAAGATTTAGTCACACTTTTCTAGCTATATTAACAATTAATCCTAATTTTGACTAAATAAACTACTAATTTGCTCCTCATTAATAGGCTGTTGTTAAGTTTAGGTATGATTAGGGAATATCATACAGAATGCACTTTATGTAAACAGCTAGCTAATACGCATAAGCAGCTTTTTAGTAATGGGAATTGGTCCCTGTTGACAGAGAGAGATGGAGACGGAGATGAGTTCATAGTTTGTAAAATAGTTTTATCAGATCGGGTTGACTTTTTAATTTTATGTAATAGACAGGTGACGTGCACATTTGGACCAGCTGCTGCTATGTCAACTAAAAAAGATTTAATTGAGACATTGGTAAAGCATATGAAAGTAAGGAAGAGCAACAAATGCTCATTAAGAGCCTATGGGTGCGATGTGTCTTCCAAATATATTTGTAGTATTATTTAGTTTTAGAAAATGATTAGAAGCAACCTTTCCACATATACAAAAGGTTCTTTACAGTGGAAAAAGAATTTCTTGAGTTATGCACATGTTAAAAACACGTTTCACATAAATCCCTTGGTTATAAGGGATTGGTTATAAAATAATATCACCTCACATGACTTTGCCTTAATAGAGGACGTGGTTACTGGACTCATTGGAATCATCATAAGTAGTTCACTGTAACATTTTTAATTAACTGTTACAACTATCCCCAGCCAAAAAGCTGTTTTGGCATAAAGTGAGCAAAGTATCAAATGTGTCAAATAATAACTTTCTTTCCTGAAAATCAGTTATCAATCATAAAACCCACAATGTTAGTCACATTCACATGCCACTTGATCCTGTTACATTAAAATGTGAATGGAGTGTATGATACTGATGACATCACAGCTCTCTATATTACACCTGAATCACACTGCTGATTTAACTTCATCTCCAGTTCATAACAAATATGGGAAAACAGGTCAAAAGAGTTACGGATGGGTTTTATTGCTTTATTAAGACAGCTTATATAATGTGCATATACCTTGCATTGTAAGAATTAGTTTAGCTGTCCCAGCAACAGTGTATTTAATGATTGTTTTAAACCAAACATTTAAGAACACAGCCCCTTCTTCTCCAATTTTGTTTTCTTCATGTTTTCTCATTCTCATGATCATTTCAGTAGTCTGTTGCTTTTCAGGTTGTTTTGTAGTCACTGAATACAACACGTTCTCATTCCCAACTCCTGAAATACTTTTCAATAATTTCTACTTTTACAAACCCATTTAAAGAATTCAATACGTCTATATATGAGGCATAGAGCAAACAACTGAGAGCAGTGGGGTTCCCTACACGATTAGAAATGACGCACCCAGTGCGTGAAAACTGACGCCAAGGGGTCCTGAAAGAGTCCATATGTGACGGGATGGGAGTGAGAACTTGTTGTAGCCTATATAGACAAACAAACTACAGACTGGATTATATAACACCTGAACAACAATAAAGGAAAGTTTCGTTGTGAAATAATTTATTTCATAAAAATTTAATCAACCAATTTATTAATTTACTTTTTCTATTATTTTGTGTTTCTGGGTCATACCTCAATTTAATAGATCTCACCAACAGATTTTTATTTATGTTAATAAATAATAGATGTGGTTACAGTAAATTGGAGTGTATGATTCTTGCATACAATTTAAAAGGCTTATCATTAATATTTTCCCCATTTATTCATCAAAACTGACTTACATGTTAGCTCAGGTAAAGACCTTTTTGGCACGTTTGAATCATTGATTCATGGCAAAAGTTAATACTAAAAGAAATCTAATGCAAGGAGCAAAACGACTTCTTAATTGTAGTTTTAGATTTTTGCCTGATTTATTTCTTTGTCTATTTTAATGAAAGAAACTAAGATATTAACCTATGCATCATGTTAATGCACTATATTAGCATAAATGGATTATTTTACCTTCTAAGTTCATTTTCAAATGTACTCACTTTAGTTTTAGACCACATTGACACACACGTTATGCAAAATATTTATTTTGCAGCAATATACATGATCTATAACAGGGTTGGATTTATAGAGAACATAAATAAATACACAAATAAATAAATAGATGCAACAGTACAAAGCAGCAGTCATGGAATCCTCAAAAACAAAACTATATACATGTCTAAATCTTCAATAAATAATGACCAACACATACAGCTTCACCTGAACACAAATCTACGGTAAACTTTCAGTCAACAATTAGTTTCTTTTTAATCGAAGATGTGCCTGCCAAAGTGTGTCAAGTATTCAAAGTCCCATCCTGCAAGAAGTGACATGACATGAAGTAATAAGACATAACTTGTTTTATTCCTAATACGCGTTTGAACAATTTTCCATCTTTATGTCTGGCCAAGATGTCCTAACATCTCCTAACATACCTCCCCTTAACACCCGAGTCCGCTAAAAGACCCGATTCTTTCGAGTCTGACCCCAAAGCAGCTCCTCAGCCCGCCTTTCTTGAATCGACTCCAGGAGCGCTTTGAAGTGGACAGTAAGTCGCCCAGAAGGCGCTCGATGGCGCTATCTTTTCCCGCAAGCGCTGAGTTGCGAGCATCTGAATCCCACATTTGTTCATCCAGCGCGCTCTTCTCGGATCTTGCATCTTTCTGCTCCATGACTGACTCCTCCGACCCCGCAAACGGCGTGTTCACTTCTTCATCTAACAACTGCTTAAGACTCTGCTGTAAAACATGCAGACATTTCTACGATTAGCCAGAGTCTAATACACGTTTAAGAGTGAGATAAGACTGAAAGCCTCACCTGTAAACTGGTGACTGGTTTGGCACCGACCAAGTTAAAAAGTAGAAGTGAAGACACGCAGAAAACAGAGATGTTGTTGGCGATCATTGTTGCTGAAGTGGTCTGGAGGTGGTGGCTGTGCGCGGCTGCCTGGACTATTCGTTCGTAACCAAGCACCGTGTCCAGGTGCGAGCTTTTATTTCGCCGGGAATATCCAGCAAACCGTACGGGGAGGGCTTTTCGTTTTCATGAGGATCCCACCTCGTTGACCGAACATTACGATGGTGACGTGCAGGAGGGTGCTTCCAATTGTCAAAGCATTTGATGTCAAGTGCGCAGAACATCTTCTAGTGTTACAGCATCATTACGTACTTACACTCGTCGTCTCATCCCAGTGTTTCTTACAGAAAGCTCCATCCAAATCAGTGGATCCAATACGTTGTGCGTTTAGTTCAAGGCTTGCACACATTTCCAAAGCAAGTTGCCTTATGATTAAGAAATACAATGTTCTACCTGGACAAAAGTTGCCATGTGTTTGGGTATTTTGATTCACAATATTTCTTAAAATGCTCTTAAATTGTTTGCTCAGCATTGAAAAAGTCAATATGTGACTGAAACGTCGATAAACTTTTATCTTTGATTTTTGGTGAAATGTGCAATTTTTTTTTTCAAAAATTTTGGTCTATGCCAGATTGTTTTAAAGGCATGGTGAGTTTCTGGCTGAATTCCTGTTTTTAAAATGAGGTGAGCAAAACGTTCCTCTGGCTGTAGCTAGTACCTCATTTTGGTTTTAGAAGAGACTGTTTCATAAACTCTGAAAAACACTGGCAGTATATGAAGGTTTTGAGGGCAGCATAGATGTACATATGATATCCCACAGTCCTGTAATTTACCCCCCTCCCCAAATAGTTTCATTTCTGCAGAGAAATAATCATTGTAGTTGAATTTGTTCTAGATCATTAGAGGTGACATCATGGTGCCTTGGAAGCCTGCCTTAGTTTCCTTAGGTGGTAAAGCCATTGTCTGTCGGTTTAGTTTGCTGGATTTCAAGCAGCCAGTGTGTGGTTAACTCTCAGTCTGGGAAAGTCATCTCAAAAGACATCCCGCACTTGTTCTCAAGGCAATGTGAATGCACAGCTGTGGGATTTTTGTGTAGGGATGCAATAGTTTCTTTATACCCAAAGATAAATCAACAAAACAGAAGAATTCTTTTCATAAAGCTTCTGACAATAGAAAGAACCACAGAAGTTTTATGCTGATTTTCCCATATGTTTGGCTTTGTGGCCACCTGAATGTTTGAGTAAAACTTTATTCTGATAGTACACTTTAGACATTTTACTTACAGTATAAGTTAACAGTTCAGACGTTTTTTTAAATAATTTTGTATATGCAGCAGCTTCGAAAACGCACAATTTACTTTTTTCTGTGGTATAGATATCAGGGCCGTCACCAGAAAATCTTGAATCGGGGGGCATTTTGTTTTCATAGAGGGGCAGACTTTATGGTCTCAGAAATAGACATTCACCAAAACAAAAACAACCTGTAGTTATTATTATTTAAATCGATCAAATTCTATATTAAACAGATAATCTGCTATGATCTGTTGACTTTTGATTGCTATAATAGTCTATTTAAAATTTGAATAGAAAACTTCTAGAAAACTCTCGAAATGGCAACAAGTAGCCTAATGATCAATGGATCGGACAAAAAAAACGTGTCAAAAATAATCTATGCATTAAGGATATTGCAATTAAAGCTTTTTAATTTCACATTCCAACAACTGTATAAATCTACATCATAAAATAAAACACAAATTATTGACTAATGGCATTCATTTCCATTTGATGATACATTGGTTGGTCTATTTTAAATATCAGGCGATCTATCGCTGGAATGTGTTATAAGTTGGCGCTCTTACACTATGCATGTCTTTAACGTCTTAAAAACCTGTTAAATGGTTAATGGGAAATTCGTGTTAAATTTACAGGGAAACGCCGTAAACTGACATTCTCAAAATTCCCTGCATTGCATTTAAAATTTTGTTTGAATTTGATGTCAACTTCCCCGCTGATTTGCATAGAATCATGTTATAATAGCCAGCGATTAGCATAACAATTCGCAATATTAAGAGATTTAAATATGGCATCTGCTAAGAAAAATTAACAAACCCTATTTACACTTTGCTTAGTTACCGTGTTTTATTCGGGAATTTAATCTCGTGGCGCACAAAATCTGGTCTGGTCCCGCCGGCGGGAACCCAGACTTCTACTGCTGTGTTAATAATTTTAATTAGGCCTGATTTCATGTATTTTATTAATAAAAGTCTAACAATAATAATAGGCCTAAAAATAAGAAGAACCTAACAGGTCAACATTAATTGGAAATGCTAAATCCTCTTAATATTGGATATTTTTAATGCTTATCTCTGGCTATTATAAGATGATACCATGCAAATCAGCGGGTAGGTTGCACCTGCATGTGTGCAGTGTGAAATCGTTTTATAAATTGTAAGAAAACATGTAGCTTTCATTACTTTCTCTAAATTTAATTAGTTTTTTTTGGCACCCATTAACAATAAATTCTAGGTCTAAATAAATTGATTAACATTGGTGATGTGCCATGACTCCCCTCCTTAAAATCAATAGTAATCCTAACCCCACCCTTAATCATAACCCCTCCCCCTCACCTAACCCTAAACCTGCCAATACTAGGGGAGTCATAATCTGGCAGGGGTCAAAATTCCAATTAAAACTACTTGGTATTATGACTTCAGAAAAAAATAAGCCCACATTAAATTTAACTGCATAGCAAAGCCTTCTAAGTAGTAGTAGCAATAACAATAATAATATAGCCTACTTGCCTAAGACGCCCCCCACCCCCCTCTTCAGAATAATCAGACTTTACCTGCTACATGGTACTCGTTTTTGAGGAGTCAACAAGCTCAACATGTCAAAACTTCCCAAACTGTCTGGTGCCAGGGGGAGGAAAAATAGAAAAGAAGAGGAGAAAAAAACACAACAAAGACAGGTGTTATGTTACGTTAAAGATGTTATTTTGCTGTTTTGTGCACGTAGTCACATAAGACTTGCATTTAAAAGTAGACATTTCAAGCTTTCTATAGATATATTTCTCATGTTTTCGCGGAGTTTCGGTTAGTTTTAGTGACGCGTTTCTAAAAACACGCGGAGAGAACAAAGAAAAAACGCGCATACTATTTATTTTCCTTTTTTTGGTTACTGAAAGTGTACTCAAAAAAAGTAGACACCTAACAGATTCAACAGTCAAAGTCAACAGAGTATTTTTAGTGTCTTTTGCACTCAAAGACGACGTGACCTTGGACTTCAGGGAGTTACCATTAGCATAACATGGTTTGCTAATCAATAAATAGCTAGCCCTATCTGTTAGTTTTAACGTCAGCTAGTGTTATGGAAGGGTCTAGTAGTTATGGAAAATAGTAACGGAACTACCATGATCCCTTCCTCAGGCAAATGCTCGGTTCTTTAAGATCTTATTTTGCACAGTGCCATATTTATATTTGTCAAAAATGAAGCTGTGGTGAAGCCAGTGGTGAGCCTTTTCGGCGGAATGGAAAACACGGAGACAGAAGTTCTCTTTCAGAACACTTAATGATAAACATACACGGACAAACTGAACCAAAGCAAACCGATGAGAACCACACACATACATGACACACTAACGATCAACATTGAATAATAATGTTCAATACAAAGCTATTAAGTTTCTTATGAGTATATGTACACTAGCAGTGGAATTTACTGCGATGCAACGGGGCGCCACCTGAAATATTGTCTAGGGCCAAATTGGTTAAGGCCTGTGTTCTAACGATTTATCCTACCTTATCAGATTTTAGGTAGTAAAAATAGGTAGTACCATTTGATATCAGAAAATGGTACCTTTTAAATGATGTTTTATTAATGTCTACACCTCAAACAACCCTAAACCTAGCCTTACCGTTAATGCAAATATAGTAATTATGAATGCAATATTGAGGTGCTATTGCACGGTGAGCGTAAGTAGGATGGATTCACGGGTAGGATGAATTTATAGAACACCAGGCCTGAGTAGAGGTCTGCGTTCTCGCCCGCGGGACCCGACCAGATTTTGTGGTCTGTGAGCTGCATGTGCGCGGCAATGCTCAGAGCAGGCTGTATCCTACAGGTGGTAAATACACAGCCCTCAGACAGAACATGTAGGTTATCTATGAGTGGCAGGACAGAATAAGAATGGAGCTATATTAACTCGAATTTGTCAATATTTTTCTTAGTCTGTAATTATAAATGGCAGATGCCATTTTTAGCCTTTTTATTTTTTCTCTTCCACATCTTTATCAAATTCAAATATTTGGCACATACACAGTCATACACATTACGATAGAGTTTTCAGTATATGTTATAGGAGATTCGTCTCTGGTTAATTGTTTCTATAAATAAAGTGTAACGAATGTTTGAAACACACAACTCCAACCACAAAAATGTACAACACAAATCTTACTACAATGGAAATCAATAGAAATGTTTTCGAGTTTTCTCAAACAGTGTATACATCTTGACTTTGTGGCTCTATCAAAACATTGTTTTCAGTTCTGGGCCTGGTCTTGGGCCATAGCAACATCATCTCAGGCAATAGTGAGTGATTTTGTGGCTAGACCATGCAACCAATGGCAGACAACAGAAATATTTGGGAAACCTGTTTGAAACTAAGCATTGTTTTCACATTTGCTTTGGTGACGCCAATGGCACAGAAAAGCTTTAACCCATCATTGTCCCTCATTACTTTCACATTGTCTGTGGTTTATTATATTCTCTCATATTTCATTTGGGCAGCTCTTAACTTCGAGCACAGTTCACTGAGCACTGCTCTTTCCCTGATGAGAAGCCAATGGGGCTAATTAAGATTTTAATGACAGGCTGAACTGCAGTCTGTTCCAAATGTCATTTATTTGCTAAAGAGATCACATTTATAACATATAACAAATGTGAGAGAATTATCAGCAAAATTCCAATAAGTTAGTATTTAGAATTACTTTTTAATTGTCCTTTTAAAATGTGTAATTTCAGCATAAGCCATTTTAACATCACAATTAGTCTTTACAATTTTTATAGCCTCATGTCATTAGGCTTGCAGAGGGAAGGATATCTTCCAGATGGCCTCCGACCTGTTTTCCTAATAGCTGCACTAGATGCCGATGGCCGCTAAAATGCTAATCAGTCCCTGTTTGCCTTCATACTGTGCTCCAGTGGAAAGCTAGCGAGGGATCATCAGTCAAGCCCTCGCCACCTGTCCTCCTCATGCTGAGTGGAAACCAGCCTCAGGCCTTTATTGTTTTGAGCCAGGCCTCTTGTGATGTTCAACCCAAACCTGAGTATAGCCAGCGGCCATGTTAGAAGGAAGAGATACATTTATCTTAAAGTTTCTACCATGAGACTACCAATGGAAATGTTCACAGGTTTTAGCTGCTCATAGGTTGTATGTTTGAGATCACTCTTCACAAAAGCAGTTTAGCTAAATTAAAGAATCAATACAAGTTAATGACAAGGGGACAAAGACGAGTTGTTCTCCTGTGAAGTATTATTAGTGCCCTTTAGTGTAAGCATTACTTGATTTCAGTAAACTTCAGTTAACTTGACCAAAGAGCATGGACTAAAGACCATGTTATTTATCTATTTCTCTGTGGGATTATTTATCTATATCAATTTACATCTTAATTTTAGTCAAATTAGATATAATATGCGATTTCTCCAAAATATTAGTATTTGTGATGTTTATGTCTAGATTATACAGCTTAGATTATAAATATATACATGTAACAATATTTTCAAAATGTATGTGTGTTTTCATATATACATAATAAATATACACAGTACACACACATAAACAAATGCTTTTTTATTTTGGATTCGATTAATTATGATTAATCATTCGATAGCACTAATAATAAATAAATAAATAAATACCACAATATTTTCTGTAGGCAGTAAATGTAAAACATTTTTTACTTTTGGGAATATTTTCAGTAATTACTATTTTATAAACTATAGCTGGTCCAAAATGCAGAGTCCTTACTAGAACCAGGAAGTATGATTACATTAGCCTAGGTTTTAAAGTCTTTCTTTAATTTCTTAGAATTTCTTATAAAGTCCTGAATGGCTTTGCTACTCAGTACTTTACCCTTACACATTATAGTCTTCCACATGTGCTGCGCTCTCAAAACTCTGGCCATTTGATAATAGAATATATCTCTGAAATAGAATAAACCCTGGAACAGTCTCCCTAATACTATTCGGGAGGCAGACACACTAAGTCAGTTTAAAACTAGATTAAAGATACATCTCTTTATATGTTTAAAGACATAATATGTTTCTATTATTTAAATCCGTTAAAAGATTGTTAGGCTGCATTAATTCGATCAACCGGAACCGGGAACACTCCCCATAACAAACGTTGTACTCGTTACACTGTAAGAAGAATGGCATCTATGTTAATATTAGTGTGTTTCTTTCTTATTCTGAGACTGTAGCAACCCTGATCCAGTCCATATACAGATCAGATGTAAGTAAATGAGGTCATATGGAAGATTTATAGTGTATATGCAAATACAATCAGTTCTCCTGAATTACACAGAGGTGTCCTACACAGAGCAAGTGTAGTTCATCACATTAACTTACAACATGTTAGAGAACTTCAAGCTTCAAATACCCGTTGTATTCACTTTATCCATCAGTTATGTATTATAAATTCCTCTTGCTTTCTAATGTGATGACTACATATTCTTCTCCTCCATATTTTGTGGTCACTATATAATGATCAATACACATTGAAATGCATGGGAATATATTTCAAAAATGAGTCTACCCTAAGTCATATTTATGTATGGAAGAAACTTTATTTTATTCTTCACTTTCAAGTTCATTAACATCTAACAATCTTCTGTTTTACCCGGATTGTTGCCTCCTTCCCAGCATCCCTCCCACATCCCTTAAATGACATCACAGTAGAGCCGTGGTCCTGCATTTGTCCAGCCCAGCGCATTCCAGATGACTGACAGCACTCCACACTACACCATCAGCTACGGGATATTTTGGTAAAGATAAGACCAAGCTTAGACCTAGTTTGATAAATTTAGCCTTGCCCTCTGCTATAATTAACTTACCATGGAAATAGCATCAAAGTTTTGCATGACAACGTTATCAAGTCTAAACAAGAAAGAAATATCTTGTCACTCTTCCCATTATCTGTTCAGATGGGTTTTGAGTGATGCTTTGCAGTTCCAAGAGTGTTTTCTATGGTTGCTGACATAGGGTGTTCTTGGGGTTGCTAGGTTTTTGTCTTTCTTTTAACTATGCCAAATCAAAACAGTTCGCACATGTTTTTATGTATGGGGTTCTAGGAAGAACATTTAACATTCATGGAGTCTTTCAATTCCACAAAAGGAAAAAGATATTTAAAATGTCCTTCACTTTAAAGGTTCTTTAAGAACTGTAAACCAGATCGTTTTTTTGTTGAAATATTTGTTTTCACTCTGGTTATTCAATATAAGTGATAGTACACCTCTTCAACTCACATGCTTTGAAGCTGAATCTACAAATGGTTCAATGGTGCTGGAGTTCAAGTGCTTAGGTAATAGTGAAGTGTGCTTTAACACAACACAACAAATGGACGGGTAAGGTATACACCCTATATCTCTCTGTTACCTTGCTTTAACTTACTATAATGAATTCCATTGGAAATTGACTGTTTCCATTTTCTCACAGACTGCCACAGTAATGTGGGAAATATTCTGCCCTGAAGCTGGAACAAGCGTGTTACTTATTGGCCTTTAATGGGTGTAATAGTGTTGTTGCTTGTAAAGGACTCCGTCTTTGGGTGTCTGAGGATGTTTTGGAAAAGTTCAACATAGATTATAGAGATAAATCACATGATTCTTTCACATACTGTAACAATACAGTTTGGTTTAGTTTGAAACTATTAGAATAACATTCTTATTCATTTCACCTTTTAGAAATAAAAAAGAATACAACAAAATTGGTCAATTATCCTATGTCATCTTAAAAAAATGTAAATTGATGGGCAGATCATGCTAATGTTAATAAACATCTTTAATTTAATTTCCATTTTTGTATAATAAACAGTTATGGTACTACACAGTAATGCCATAAAGATAAATACATTTTTGGTTCTCTTTCATACCTTTTTATAATCTGCGGAACCTTTTTTCACCACACATAGCCTTTTTTGAGACAGGTGTTAGGGTTCAGGTGTTAAACGTTCTTTAACAACGTTCTTTTTTAACCATTTAGTCAAAAAAAGGCTTTTCTATGGGATCCTGAAACACCTTTATTTTTAGGAATGGATGTTGGGTCACAACTTCATGTCCCAAAACAAAACCAGAACAAAAGCTTTAATAAACTTTATTTAAATGTGGGATAAATTCTAAAAAAGAAATTAGGTGTTCAGTAAAAGAGGGAGAAAAATGATGGAAAGGAGTAATTTCTTCCACTGTCTTGCACTTGACATTCAAATGAATGAAGATGTAATAATACAGCTTTAGTTCCTTTTTTTATTATTAATATGTGTCACATTAGCCCTTCCAGACACACATTCTATCCCAACATGCATCCATTAGCCGTCCTTTCAGCTTCATTAAACTGTCTTTGCTACTTTGCTAACTTACTGACAGATATCAATGACTGTCCGTAGGGCTCGGGTTCCCTGCGGAGCTACTGTTGGCCAAACAACAAGAGAAAAAGGGGAAAAAAATGAAGCAGTTCTAACCGGGGTAAAAGATGCATTGACATTTTACAAGGTTGTTTTTTGGATGATTATATCTCAGGGATAGGGGGAAATTCATTTGGTCTGAGAGAGTTCTTTATTTTCTGTTTCACTCTTTACTCTTTTGCCAAGTCGATAACCAGCAGCTACATTATAGCCTTGCGTAATTAGTCTTATAATTAATCCTGTTTTTAATGAACAGATTTGAAAGATTTTATAAAGCAACATGCTGGTGAAACCCTAATCAATCACGGCTCCATTGTTATTCAGAGAATGTATGAGGTATGACTACCTTTGAAATCCAACCAAATACCCAGAAGCACTGGCTGTGCCATTCAGACCTGGAAAGCCAGCGAATGGCATTAACATGAACAAAGTTGTAAGGAGTGATCTGCATATTTGCTTGTTGTGTTGTCAGCTCACGCTGGAGCTGCTGGCTCTATCTGCCCCACGGCACTGCCTTTTTTGGGGGTGGAATGTGTCAGGTCCCTCGGAGCCATGACCCCCCCAGACACCTGTCAAAGCCATGGGTATAAAGCACAAAATCAGATTTAGAGTAACTATCAAATCTGATCTGAGGTTGTTGTCCTGACATATCTACGTTTTTCAGAATATCAGATATACTGGAATCATTTAAAATAATGTAATAGTATAAATAATAGTATAATATAAAATATAAAGCCTTCTTATCATGTCTAAAGTAAATGTATTATATTTGACCACTTGGGACAAAATTATTTTTATTTATTGTTTTATAGTATATTCACACACTACAACTTAAACTGATAAAAGTTGAGCAATTTATTTTATTTTTACTTTTAAAGGTTTATGAAATTCAACTTCAGGCAGGAATTGTAGTTTAAATACTTTCATTTATTTTATTTTTATACACTACAAATTATGATATGGTAAGTAAATTATGACAAATTATTGTTTTTAATTTAACTCATCAAAGTATTTTTTTACAATTGTTTTTTTTAAGGTACATGGAATTCAATTTAAGGGCAGGTAGGAACAGCATCATTTTATTTTAAAGGATGGTTGTTAAAATGCTTTTTTTAATTTTACTTTATTTTAATGTTTTCATAATGTTATACTCCTAAATCCTATATTCCTACGTAAGTCATGACGATGTTTGATGTAATAAAAGTTTTGATAATTTATAAAACCCAATAAATTTACGTTTCTAGATTGAAATTGGTGGATATTTTTCCCCATGTTTGCACTCTAAGACTGCTTTGCTTATGTGCTTAAAAGTAGAGCGGTGCTTATTTTTCTGTAGGCAGAAAAAATTTAGATGGTTATGAGATCATGACTTATTGACCAACTAAAGAAAAGTGCCTGAAGTATAATTTGAAATAATTTCCCCTGTGGATCGAAAGCACACTCGGACAGATGAACTGATATTAACTAAACGTTCTTTTGCTTCCAAAGCATTATTTGGACAGAGGTACTAAACAGCACCGTCTCTGAGAGGTTCCCATGGTGACGCTGCTTCATATTCCTAGAAAAAGGTTGCCTGGTTTATTGCACTGGTCTGTGCAAGGCTTAACTTTTTGTGCTCAGGCTGGTAACCAAACAGCACTGCAATGCCTGACTGTATAGTACATACAAACGGTTTGTTCAGAGGAGACAAATTAGATTTATAAAACCCCTAACCCTAAATATAAGCAATACCACTAGTGTTGCTGGCCATTGAGATGTTGGGAATTTGCATTTATGGGATTTACATTCAATTACCAAACTATACATGCAAGCCGAAGATGGCATTCTTTGCACTTCTTCATATAAGTTTAGCTCCTAACAGGCGATGCTGCTGCTCGGTGTGAGCTGTGGATCATACATGAGCGTGCAGGGCGAGAGAAGAGGTCTGCCCCCGTGACCAGCACATTATCTGCTGGAATGTGAGCCCAGTCATTTCCAATAATGATTCTGCCAGCTTCCACACCTCCAGACAAGTGAGTGTGGGTGACATGAGGGAGGGAGCTTGAGATGCTTGTCAGCTTGACTTCCAAGCCCCTCATTCACTGTAATGTGATGCAGAGGTTAATTGTGGAGCTGTGTAATGAGTGTTGCCTCTGACGTCAGTAAATAAAAGCGGGGAACATCTGATAAATCCCTTTCTTGGGGTTTCATTTTCTTTAGACAACAAATGTGTTTTACTTAACCATCTCAGTTGTTGAAGTGTGTTTAATTCTACTGAATGTCCATTCGTGGTGTACCTCTAATGTAAAAGAAAAATGTATTTGCAGATAATTATGAAATAATAGGCCACGAAAAAAGTACATGTTTCTTAACACTTAAGTAGGCTGATGAAAGTGCAATAATGTCAAAATAAAAGTTTTACTGTACATTTTAATGTACTGTTTTAATTACCTTTTAATATTCACTCATGCATTGAAAGGATGTAAAAAGTACAATTTTAACTGTGGGGTGTCATTTCATATTACATTTGAATATAATTTTAAATGTGGTAAATTGCAACTTCATTATTAAATACTACAACATGCTAGTTGCAATATAAATTACAGATTATTATAGATTATTTTAACATAAATGCTTGTCTGTACATTCATAATTGCATCAGATAAAGATAGACATAAATTAAATATAAAGATGTACTGAACTCAGTGGATCAAAAATAATGTATACTGTAGTACTATAAAATAAAACATCCCATAATGCTTTATCCCTTAATATATAATGCATTACACAGGGATAAGGGTGTAATGCATTTGAATTATGACTAATATGTGTTTTATCTAAAAAGAATGATAACCAAACTTAAAATGCATAATGTAACAGATGTTACCAAAGTATAGCATTATCTACTAAAGCAACATATTCTCATACATTCTCATACAATACAATAAATGTCATGTTTTCTTCCCTTGCTATCCTATATTTGTAACATATTTGTGTTCTTGTGCTATATAAAGTTACAGACAGACTTCTTTCTCTTCTTTCTCATGCTCATTTTCAATTTCAAGGTCTTGTCCTCAATGTTGATTCAGTCCAAACTCATTATCTGTATAGTGCTTGAAATACTTGACAGTATTTGCAACTAGCAACTCGCTTCCACTTTTGTGTGAAGAGTCAAGTGCAATAAAGAAGCAGGTTCAACTGGCTGCTTCATCTGCTGAAGTTTCCATCTGGGGGTATTCAAATAATCAACCGAAGTTTTGTATTATTACAACTGCCAATAAAATGCCAGCTAATCTAGCAACATGTTTGTCCATTCTAAAGCACAACAAATGTTTACTGCTGTCAAGATACAGCAGATCGAGATTGACATTACATAACACTGTGCCACTAGAGTACAGAAATAGAGGCTGAATAATTGCTTGAGGAACCCACCTGTTGGCACATTTGCATTATTTTCCGAGGTCTGGTGTTGACTGGATTGATCTAGTTGAGGATGAGAACATCAGCCACAACCATAAGCTCTCAGCCTCTGAGGACATTTTCGTCTTCGTTTTTCACTTGTTTATTTTATCTTTCCACTTATTTATTTTTATCATCTTTTTTTACAGAATGCCATTTCAAAATGATTTAAGTTAACAACAACAAAACTAGGCAAAATATCAATTTCAGTTGTAATTAATACTTAACAATTACAAACTGCAGCTGAATTTTGTGCTGTACATTGAAGAAGCTTTTAAATCACTGTTTTAAATTGTATTTGAATTTACAGTAAACTGCAGTGTCTAGTTCCAGTTTATTTTATGTTTGGATTTTTTTTTTATTGTTTTAACATTTTAAAACATTTTATTTTTATGTGTATTTTTGATATATACATTTTTGAACCTTTAAATTTCAAAAGATCAGCTTAAGGAAAGATTATTTGAAATTAGTTGTATTTTAATTTATTTTGTGTGGTAAGTGTTGGTAATAATAATGTTACATGAACAGTAGTATGATGGCATTGCCATACGACCTTATTACATTGCCAGATACTGAAATCAAATAATTAAATTATACAAATGTACAATTCCATACTGTACTATTCATAGCGTGTTTGTGCGGGTTTATGTGGTTTATGAGGACACAAATGTGTATAATGACATGGGTATGACATAGGTATTACAATATGTAGGTGT